>JACXGI010004350.1:0-54453 GCA_016801175.1 Esox masquinongy
TTCAGAGAGTGGCCAGTATGCGTGAGAAGGAGATGATGACGGAGAGTGTGGTCTGACCCACTCCGAACACCAGGGCCTGCAGGGGGGCCATGTCCTTCCCTGCCACTCTGTAGACCCCCGCCACCGCCGCACCTGGACACACACACACACACACACACACACACACACACACACACACACACAGACACAGACACAGACACAGACACAGACACAGACACAGACACAGACACAGACACACACAAGGAGACATAATGTATACTGTAGATCAGGGGTATTCAAATCCTAACCTACGAGGGCTGGAGCATGATGGTTTTCTGTTCTACCTCATCACTAACTGCACCCACCTGGTGTCCCAGGTTTAAAAAAGTCCCTGGAATGCCAATGCCGTGTACGACCTTAATGTTGTTTGTTGTGATGTGCATTGAAAACACATGATAAAAATGACCTGGAATCACACAACAATGAGGTGTGTTCATCAAAGTGTATTTATATTAGTTTTTTTTACAAATGAAACAAACTAATTTAAAAAAATAAAATTGGAAAGGGGTATAAAAGAACCCCTTTTGTTCCCCTCATCTCGTGGGACATGAATGCAAATATGAATACACACAATGGGCTTCCTGACATAGACCGGACAGCCGAATCTTATCAAACAGCCCCAGATTGTTCAACGCATTAACGTACCAACGTAGGCACACAGAGACAATTATGAACAAACGACTTCTCTTTCTTCTAGTTGTCATCCTTACCTCATGGCCTCAAAGCTTTCTGCTTGAATCTAAAGTCATCTATGTGGAATCTTCTGGACAGTTTTAGAAGCAGTAAAAGATGGCCCTTTTAAAGCTGGACGTATAAAAATGTGACTCCACATGGCCAGAGGGAGGGTGATTGAGTATCTACTCGTCTACAGCGTTACTTCCTGGCTGCGAGCCAAATTGCCCCCTGTAGTCTGTAATCTCTCTCTGTCTTCCTTCACATTAGTCACACCACCCATACAATGCAAAATTATTACTATCACCATGGAAACCATCTGTTTGGAAGTTCCCTGAAGTACAATTGTCTGATTAAAAAAAAACTACAAATATTATTCATGAAAGAAAAAACAAGGCAAGAGATTTTCCCATAAGCTGGTTCAAAGTTGTTGACGTCTGTCTTTTACCAGTCGACCGCTGAGTAACCTCACGTTCCAGCCCCCTGGGAAGAGTGCTGCTCGCCGATGCCAATACACAGCGTTAGCTTTAGCCGTTTTAGCATACACACGGGGCAACGCACAGCAGCCAATAGACTGCACTCTCTCAGTGAGCTTCCACATCAATAATAAAGTGGTCTAGCTATTTATGGCCTGGCTTGGCTCTGTATGATTGAGTGTGATTCATTCAGCCATGTCCCCCTGTTCTGTCATTCAGCCGTGAGCTCCTAGTCTACGCTTAGTCACATGGTCCACGATTCCCTACATAGCGCACTCCTATTGACCAGAGCCCTATGAGCCCACAGACTATTTCCCACACGGTGTAGAGATCCAGTACTACGTAGCAAAGGTAATAGATCTAGTACTATGTGCACCTGAAATAGATCCACTGTGATAGAACTAGTACTTTGTGCCACTGGAAAAGATCCTCTGTGATAGAGCCAAAACTATGTGCCACACTAACAGATCAACTGTGATAGATCCCCTGTGATACATCCAGTAATATGTAGCACCCTAACAGATCCACTGTGATAGATCCAGTACTACGTAGCATTGTAATTGATCCACTGTGACAGATCCAGTACTATGTAGCATTGTAATAGATCCACTGTGACAGATCCATTGTGATAGATTCAGTACTATGTTGCACTGTGATGAAATCAGGGATGAATATCATGGACATGTTATAGAGCTGATAGAGACATGAAAAAATCTATACAATCAGATCAATAGACAGACACTAGGGCTGCACCTAAAAACTATTTTGATTATTGATTAATAGGATAAACAAATACCGAATCCAATGCAGGTGTTATATTATTTATATGTTAAATGTGTGTTTTTCCTCATCTTGACAACTTGAGATAGCAGTAATAAAACAAACAGAAATGTTTTCAATGCATTCACTATAGTATTGCAACAGGTTCTCACGAAGCTGTTACACTCATTAGTTTAAATAATGAATAATAAAATAGTAAGTAAAAGTAAAATAGTATGCTAAAACACCACTAAATATTATATTTTATGTTGAAATTCATCCAGAATTGCATGAAGCACAATAAATGGAGTTTGACTAGGGAAGCATTTTGCTTATAGTTTCTATGACACTCATGGCACGATCCATCAGCTGTAAGGTGGGGGATGCTTAGCATGCTAGCCACTCCTCAAGTACACGCAGCCCACCGGTTTAAGACTGCTACTGCAAACGTTAAGTTAACGCACCATTCAGAGTTCTACGGAAAGCAGACACTTGTAGTCTCCTCCATCGTACAGTGCTTTGTTTATGCTTCTCACGTATACCCAACTAATCAATAATTACATTTGTTGCCCACTATTTTTATTATCAACGTGATTGATTTTAGTTGTCGCAGCCCTACAATACGCAGACAGACACAGACAGACAGGCACACACACACACACACACACACACACACACACACACACACACACACACACACACACACACACACACACACACACACACACAGACAGACAGGCACACACACAGACACACAGACAGACAGACAGACACACACACAGACAGACAGACAGACAGACAGACAGACAGATAGACAGGCACACACACAGACAGGCACACACACAGACACACAGACAGACAGACACACACACACAGACACACAGGCACACAGGCACACAGACAGACAGGCACACACACAGACAGACAGGCACACACAAAGACACACAGACAGACAGGCACACACACAGACACACAGACAGAGAGGCACACACACAGACACACACACAGACTGAGGCATGAACACAGACACACAGCCCACAGACACCGAACAGGTGATGACTCACTGGTGATGACCCCTCCGGCCAGGGAGGCCAGGAAGCCCACACTGACCAGAACCAGGGTGATAACACGGCCCCTCCTGTGACGCTGCAGCATCACCAACATGAGCAGGCCCACCGCCCCATGGACGAAGAGGGAGGAGAAGAGGCACCATAGGAACACCCAGTACCACATCTCTGAGACAGGGAGAGAGAGAGAGTGCAGAGTACAGAGTCAATGGTTGGACACAGTTCTGTAACTTACGCCAATGTGGAAACAAACATGTCTTATTTAGGCGGTAGGAAACAAGAGTCTGAACAAACAACCTTAGTTGGAAACCAAGGAAACCAGTTTGGGTTGAACACATCATGAACTGGGTATGGAAGACTTGGCTATGGATGGGAGCAGCAGCAACACACATTAAAGCAAACTATTGTGCCAAGATCCATCAAAAAGGACTCAAAGAGTTGTTACAGTCTAACTAGGCAAAAAAACAATCTGTTTCCCCAAATGGCACCCTGTTCCATATGTAGTGCACTACTTTTCATCAGGTCAAATATGTTTCTAGTCAAAGGTAGTGTACTTTAAAGAATGTGATACAATTTGGGAAACAGGCTGTAGCCATTTTAAAGTATTAAAGTAAAGGGTTTAAAATACTTAAATACATCATGATACAACATTTTGAAATGAAATAGAAATAAAGTGGATTCAACCAATTTTTGGTTGACACAACTCATACTAATCTACATTACCCAAACAAAAACCCTGACTATTACAAACCTCGTACACCCAGAACTAGCAACAAGAGATTAAAATGGTATGCATATGGTACATTCAGTACAGAAATTCCATAACAATTATGCAATTACACAAAGACCTCTACCAGACATATGGGGCATTCCAACACAGAGATTAAATGATCTATGTTCCAACACCTATCTGGTCTTCCCAGTACAAGACAGAGACAGCCTGGCCATTGAAGTCATTTAGCCTCTCATCCACCCTCTTATCTAGGGCAACAAAGTAGTGCACCAATTTTCGTGCTGGCTCCCCATGGGAATTGAACCCACAACTCTGGCATTGCAAGCGCAACCCTCTCACCAGCTGAGGCACACGTGGACAGAATGTAAGAAGATAAAGAGACTATTACAAATCTGCAGAGGATTGGACCCTAACCCATGATGTCCCAGAGACATCCCCTGAGGTCCCTACAAAGAACAATTCTCATTCTCTCCCTCCCCTCATCCTTCGTTTCCTAGAGCTCTTTTTCTGGTCCACGTGCTCCAGGAGACAAACTCAGCATAGAGCCCACCATCAGCTCCACTGACAGCCTGGCGGGGTGGAAAATGGGGTGGTGGTGTGGAGAGAATGACCGTGGGCCAAAAGAAGCGTCGGAAAGGGTTGATGTTAAAATTAATGATACACATTATCACATTATTCGAACCCTTCTGCCATTGACCCGAATGTCCAGAACGTGTTGTCTGCAAGACAAAAAATGACACATTCCCACCATCATGGAGACATAACATCCCCCCAATCAGAATAAGGCCAGTGTGGAGCTAGGGGTCTGTAAAGGCTATCCGCGTAACCTGGTTCCACAGTCCACTGAGCGCCCACCTCTTACAGTATCGATCCAGCAGTCAGCTGTGACGCCGGGCACAGAGGCGGACATTGCAGGGGGGTGACACAGGGCCCTTTGTCAGCTCAGCTCACGGTGGCTGTGACGAGCCACAATACAGCTCCTATCTACGCTCATCTCCCATCTGGCAGTGGCGTGATATATCAGGGGAAGACAGGGATGGGACGAGGTGCTGTAAAGAGAGAGAGAGAGAGAGAGAGAGAGAGTGAGAGTGAGGGGGGGGATTATGCCCTTTAAATTGAATTGATATGGATAGATTGAAAGGACCAGACAGGCCTTTAGGTGATACTGTAAAGACAGACACAGAGAGGGAGAGAGAGACAAACGGAAATAGGTAGAGAGGCAGAGACACAGAGAGAGGTTGATACAGAGACAGTAGTGTGGAGAGAGAAATAGAGAGAGACAGACAGATGGATGGACAGGAGCTGTGGTCAAGGCCAAGCTGTGGCCAGAGAGGCACGCCAACGTCAGCCAACTTCATAAGGATTCCAAACACGACCCGGTGAGCTGCCAGCCCAGCATCTGCCGCTCCGGCCCTAAGCCTGGCAGAACGGGACGCTCCACGGGAGAGACAGGGGCACACAGGGACATGTCCCCAGAACACACACCTCTGGTCTGTCACGTGGCACGCCACTGGAACATAGATCCCTCAGGGGAAACACTGTGCACTGCATCACTTGTACAATAACAACAGGAGTGTGTGTGTGTGTGTGTGTTCGTACAAGCGCCTGTGAGGTGTTGAGAGTGGTCCAGCTCATCTGCTGTATGCTGTGGCATCTTCAGCCATGCAACCTCCACCAGACATCTCCACCCGTCCACCTCCATCAGGCCCAGTGTTATAAATGTGTTTTATGCCACTAATCCCCTAGCGCCAGCTGGGGGTCCCCCCGTCAGCAGCTTTCCTGACACAGGGTGGGGCCTGGATGGCCTCCAACACTCACGCAAACAAAGCCTGAATGGTGAAGGCATTATGTGGCCCTTCCACTGATATGGGCTCAGACTTTTGGACCGTGTTGCCTCGATTACAAAGGACCTGCTGCCAGGAATTATTTGCATCCCGATGTCACCATATTTCCCATATCGTGCACTACTATTGACCAGAGCCCTATAGTCCTTCATCAAAAGTAGTGCACTATATATGGAATAGGGTGCCATTTGGGATAAAGATAATCTGCAGCTTTTGCTTTGCCTTGATTGTTCAGAGGGTTCAAGAGCCCACGTGGCACAGAGGTAGAACAGAGGTGGAACAGAGGTGGAACAGAACAAGAACATGGGCATCCATAACCCTGAGGTCAGTGTTTTGAACCGGAGGAGAGAATGGGAATAAAATAATGAAAAATGACAGTTCACGGGGACCCAGAACCCAGTGATAAAGGAGAACAAGGAAAACGTGTGGAGGGAGAGGGCCACAGGGAACTGGGCTCAAACGCTGGGTCTAAGGGGGAGATGGAAAGGCCTATCTTCCAAGGTATTGGGGGGTATGACTCCTGAAGTAATGTCATGGTCACTGCTACAACCTAGTCACATATGAAAGACTGCCCCATGACAAAGAAAAGCCACAGAACAGTACTGCAAAAAACTTTGTCATCACATGTAATAAGGTCCTAATAACATAAACACACATGTGAATAATGTGGAAAAAACATGCTAATAACATGGGACAGAAGTAGGAAAAATGTAAGAGAATAAACCATGAGACACTGGCAAATGCATATATTATAATACTGCTTACTGGTAAATGCCAAATTAAGCAATTATGCAGACAGTATTACAGTATACATTTTCATAGTGGTCCCCATGGGAATCAAACCCGCAACTCTGGCATTGCAAGAGCCATGTTCTGCCAACTCAGCCACGGGACCCTACCATCACACCAATAATAAAACTGTCCGAAGACAAAGTGCAATTTCTAGGCTAGGTTATTTCATCACACTGTAGATTCTGAACAGAAGCGGAACGGAAGCATTTTTTTATTGAGAATTGACAAGGAAATGAAAGCACTGGTAGAATATGCAGACAGGAAACACCATTTTACAGCACGGTGCCTCTAGAGTCTAGGTAAAAGTACAAGCCAGTTTACGTCGTTTGTTGAAGTATTATGCCTCAGGAGAAGAAGGACAGGCCATTTAGTTGGCTGTCCCAGCGTGTTGGGGGTAACGGCCACAGAATCTATGACCAGCCTTGATGGTCTTCCTAACTTCTCTGCACTTAACTAACTAGCTCGTTTTCCATCTGACTGATCAACCATGGAGTGGATATGGTGTGCTAATTGCTGACCACATCTGGATGTCACAACTTGGTTCCCTTCTGCTTCACTTGTTAACAGCGCAGCAACTTTCCATCTGCAACACTTGTGTGCGGGTCCCTTCTCTGTCCAGTCAGCAGGATGGAGCATCCATGGCTGTGTCCAAAAAGCATCATATCCCCTTCAAAGGCTCGATTCTTATCAAAATATGTGTATTGTGAAGAGAATAGGAAGCAATTTGGGCCGCAGGTTGTATCTTCTTTTTTTAATGTTTCTCAATACAGGATGTCTGCTCTCTCTCTCGTGATTTGTCCACGCCAGCAATGATGCCCATATAAGTCCAGCTTTCTCTTTGCAGGAAAAAAAAAATTCCATGACATTCCTGGGTTATTGTCCTTATGCTGGATTTAAAAAAAATACCACAAGCACAATCACCAACACACAGTACAGTAACAGTATGCTCATATTATGTCTCATAAATGACAAAAGACACAGACAGATAGATGGAACCTGGGCCTAATCGTAATGACCTCTTAAACCATCTTCTATAATCCTGTCACTCAAGTTGTCTCCTAGGAGACTGGGTGTCTCCTTAATATCAACACTGTTATCATCCCAACACTCACAGTAACGTGGAAGCTACCCAGTGCCGCGCACCGTGCAGGATACTAGACATGATACAGGGGCTGGGGCCTTGATCATGCACAACAGTATGAAGGCGTGGATGGATATGCCATCTGGGGTGTTTTATAGAAACAGCCCAGTCAGCCTATTCAGGAGTTGGAGAGGACGACACTAATTACCCATGATTACCAGACCGCAAGACAAAGGAAGAGGGCTGTGTGTCTGCATCAGAGACGATAACCGCTCATTTCACAGTGCTAAGTGCATTCACGCAGCACTAAGACTAATTAACCAGTAGAATAGATTGGTATTCGGTCGATGCCTCCAAGCACGGCAGAGTGATGAAACCAATGCCTTGACAGATGAATGCGCCTTAAAAGTGAGGTACCGGTAGACTGGGTATAGAGACCGACAGATAACACACTTTTAGGACAGTTCCCGAGTCCCGGTACAGGCTATTGCATATGTCGTGCCAAGGATATACTCCCCTTTAAAAATGGACGCGCACAGCTGCCCATGTCGCCCCTTTCATCAAACAGCCCAGAAGGTTAGTAAATAACGGCAGATCTGTGTGTAGCCTACAACACAGGCAATTGGTTGTACCGAGCCAACACAGAGGTTGAAACGCTGCCAGGTACACGACATGGGTGTACACTGCAGCCTAGTAATAATCTGACTTAACCTAGCCTACCTGTGAAATGTTGCAGCGTCGTGCCTTGCACCCAGAGGCTCAGCACTTGCTGCACCGATAGATTGATAGAATAATCCCTGTTCGTGTTCATATTTCTGCCGCCGGCACTGCCACCGCCCGGGTTTGCACCACTCTTTGTCAAATGGCTGTAAGTGGCTTTTGACGAAGACATCGAGGAGACCGGGGTGGCATGAGCTCGGAGGCTTGATCCCCCGGCGCGCACCCCTCTACCGGTGCCTCTGTTTCGGCTTGACGTTGTTCGTCTCCTCGCGGGGAAGGAAAGGGCGAACCGCTCGTTTGCTCGTGCTCATTCTCGGTCGGAGCCGCGGCTGTTTGGAGGCCATGATGAGGATGGCAGCGCGAGAGAGCGCAGCGACACACGGAGGAGTCGTCCTACATCAGCCGGTTTCTCTGCGTAACCCTTAAAGGGGCAGTGACCGGTTAAAGGGGAGTCTACAGCAGCCTACGACGCGTTAGATATTGTAGCTGCATATGAATGGCAGAAAAGATGAGTAGGTTTTAGTACAGGAGCGTATAGCCTACGCCGAAAACGTGGTAATCATTTGGCACATGCGGTTGTTATTGAGAGATGAAATTGTGAAAATATGTAGGGGAACAGTTTAATATGACCTGTGCAAAGCGTTTGCTTTGCAATCAAAAGACTGTTTTGTTGCAATGTACTACGAAAAGAAGCGTTTCTGTATTGCAGGGCGTTGTCCATGACGTCTCGTCGATGCAGGTACTGTCCATAGTGCTGATTCGCTATCGCGGCGTCAATCTTAAAACGCCTGACAACAATGGAGTAATCATAATGTAATTTTATAATATAAATACAATATAAGATATGCAACGAATCATATTCTATATTAGGCTTACCGTGATCAGACCGTCGGTAAATATTATGGTCGTCGTTCTGGAAGGCATTAGGCCTATCAGCAAACATTCCAGACAGTGAAAGTCAATGAGAAGTCTGAAAGCATATAAGATGTTGGATTCCACCTTTGACATTTCGTTTGATGATTAAGAACTTAGCAGATCGTTAACATGTAAAGTCAAAGTTTGTTCTGGAAGGAAGATTCATTCAAATGTAAGTATGGCATGGGTTTACATTTTATAGTCTGATAGTTATTAGAGATAGATAGAGAGGCAGAAGAGAGAGATAGGGAGTGACAGAGATGAGTGAATGAAAGGGAGAGAGTGAATAAAGAGAGACAAAGAAAGTATGAATTGAAAGACAGAGGGAGAGTGACTGACAGAGAGGAAAAAAGACAGGGCTAGAGTAAATAGAGAGAGATAAATAGTGACAGACACAAAAAGAAAAAGGGAGATTTAGTGTGTTATGTGCTTGTGTGACAGAGAGAGAGAAAGATAGAGCAAAGTGGTATGGCAACTAAATGTTCTGAAACAAATCTCCAAGGAAGAAGTATTTTCAGATGTGTCCCAGTTCAAAAGGTATGAATATAAAGAAGAAATATCTGACCTTTGACATGTCAAGAGTATACCTTTCACATTCTGTCAGGAATTCTCAGTGAGGTGAAAGACGTCGATATGATTTGGGAGATTTCTGGGTGTGTCCATCAGAAGAGGATCACTGCAGTGTTTAGTGCCTAACGTTATATTTACTGAGCTTCGGCTCCAGTTCTCTTCAGAGGACAATGTGAGGAAAAAGAACCCAGTAATAATATACATTTTGTGCAGATTAGTCATTTATGTCAACCAAGTCAATGGTGAATACTTTCATTGTTAGCATCATTTCTGCACCCCCCATTTTTTCCTTTTTATTTCTTTTTCTAATGCATATTCTTATTCTCGATCACACAACCTCACACAAAAAAACAAACAAAAGACAAACAGACAAACACAATACTATTTAAGTAGTGTGTCGTCCCTTGCTTTTATATCCAGTAGATGTGAGGGCTCACGCTCCAGGAAAATCACAAAACAACCAGCACCTGAGGACAATGTGAGGAAAAAAATAATCCAATCATAATACTTATTTTTTTAATTTAGTCACCTTTTTGAGACCATATTGCTTATCTAGTTTACTTGTGCTCATCCATTGATGTTTTATTCAAAATAACAAAACAAAAAGAACAGGTGCAAATGTTTGTATACAAACACTTTTCTAGCTCAGCGGTAAGCCACTTCATTCCTGGAGGAAATCCAAACATGTCATAACAAGATACAGTAAAGGGTACAATAAAAATAGCATTTATCTTTTAGGCTTTTAAACATTATAATATCACTCTCTGAGGCACTATCTACGCCATATATCCCCATAGAAAAAGCTGTGTAGCAGAAAGTTTAAGCTTGGCTGTATCAAATATGTGCTGCGGACACCTTTGTCTTTTTCAACCCTGAGTTCTCTGCTGTGGTTGGAAGGTTTTGCTTTGAAGCAGCCTCTCTTTCATCTTCTACTGTAAACATATCATCATCCCCCACCAATTAATGTATTTGAACTAGGCTCGCTAACAGATCATCCATAGCCTGCTATCCCGGTACATAATGGAGGATCATACAAAGCACCGTTACACAGCGACAGGTGCCCCTGTTGTTCGGCTGTGATAGCATTTATTGAAATAAGCAGGCATTGGAATTGTTGTGTATCTGACTCATAACATGTAGTGAGGAATTCAAGTAGAGAGGTGAAAGGAAGTAGAAGTGGAAGTCTTTGTTCCCTCTTACTTATCAACTGCATAGGAGGGTCCCATGTAAGGTTGAGTGAAATGCGGAGTAGAATAGATGGGTGACTTGTGTGGATGGGGTAGTCAGAATATTTAGGGACAGCCATTCCGGGGGTTATAGTTCAATACCACCCTTCACAGCTTTTGACAATTTAGGTCAAGTTTTTGAGATGAAAGAGCTCTGTGATTCTTCTAAACTGATCTGCATTCCTTCAATATCTCTACTGTTTGAAAATATTGGTATATCACCAAAGGCACAGAGTTGTTTACTTCTTTTGACCAGGTCATGGTCTATCTGGGTAAAACCGAAAGGTTGTCCAGTCACATTAACTATTCTGTAATGCAGCCTAGAATTGAGCATTGATCATAGAACAGCATATTTATCTGAATTATTATATATTTTTAGCTCATTAATGTATTCTCTGTTTTGCTGATATTGGATAAATCTCTGGAAGAAAACAAACAAGTCATTAACATATCAAACACAACAGCCAGATCCATGTTCTTGTTTAGAAAAGTTGGTTTAATGAAGCTGCTGTTAACTGGTGAACTCTAAGAACTAGGTCAGGTTGATAGTTAATGAGCTTCGACCTAAAGGCCAACTTCCAGAAAAAAAGTGTGCCTAGTAACTGCAAGCTGTTGCTGTTAACACAGATTGCCACTAGGTGTAGTCTTACACCAGTTTTCCTCTAATTCACTGCTGTAGTTTTCCACACTCCAGCTCAGTAAGACAAACCATTCTTGCATTAGGATGTGAATTTACGAAGAGATCACATTTCATTTTGAGGGTCTAGTTACTTTGCTGTACCATTATTAAACACATTTGAGGGTCTATGTTTTATTCCTTTGCTGTACCATTAAAACACATAGCAGACACTTGAACAACAATAACTAAATAATCAATGATTCCGAAAAACGTGAACCCGGACCACATTTTTGGTTTAAACAAAAGTATTTGACAGTGCACCAGTACAGTAATTATCTTTATTTTGAATATTGAGTACTTGTTTCCATTGTTATACATTAGGAGTAAACTCAAGTCCCATGTAAGTCTATTTATCCATTACAAATTTCCCTAGTGGGATTTTGAGGCAATTTTAGAAGTATTGTCCTGGACAGCTTCTCCATAGCATTGTCTCCATCCACAATGCCAGCCTCTGGTACTGTTCAGCCCTGCCCCATTCTGGACACTTTTATGATACAAAAACCCTTTTGATCTCTTTCATAGGAGCCCTTTTGTTTTTCCTGTGTAATTTAATCTGCGAAGTGACATATCAGCCAAAATGCTTTCACTCACATTCACCTATTCAGGGAAAGGGTGAAGGCATTTCTCTCATTCCTTCGCTGCAAACAAATGACCTTGGCACAGGTCAGTCATTGGCGGCAGAGGCTCTTCACCTGGATCCCTGTCACAGGATGTTGCCTTAACTCAAATCACCCGAATGAAGAGCATGAGACAAAATATGTGTCCCAAATGGGAACATGTCTGCTACTTCTTGATCTGGGCCCAAAGGGCTTTGCTGAAAAGTAGTTCACCCTGTGCACTATGTAGGGAATAGGATGTAATTTAGGACAGAACCACTTGTTTCTTCAGTCTATTATATATTCACATTTTTGTCCTTTTTAATTTGGTTTGTTTATCGGTTTATTCAAGGCTCTTTGGTTGGTAACATTCAGAAAGACCAATCAAATGAAAGGTACTAAAACCAGCAACAGGGAACACATTAAACCTGTTGTATTGTTTCATGTTTTGGTAATAACAGCACTTTGCCTGTTTCCTGCTCAGTTTGTGCTGTCTTGCTAACTGCTATGGTCATTGTCATGCACAGCATAAACAGAACTGGGACAAGGCCAAGAGAGGCACAATAAAAGCCAAACAGCCAGGGAGTTAAAACAATCAAGGGTTTATTTTGTGTGTAAAACAGCCAACCAGCTAGCTCACTACTTGAGGATCAGTAGCAGTGAGACACCGCGACTCACGTTTGATGATTTCTAAAGACAGGTGTCCATGAGTTCCTCCGAAGCAAATCACTGGTTGAGGTTGAAGAGCGTTTGATGTGGTTATCTATGTCTTACTGAGGAAGAACATCAGTTCTCAATCACCTCAACTCTCTTTGGCTTTTGTATAAATATGAGCACCTGCTTCAGAGAGGTTGGCCTGCCCCCATACACACCTGCCTTTGACAAACACACCATACCCCCGGGATCTATTGGGATAAGGTCACAGTTCGCCCCCCTTCTGTAAAACTGTAAAACCCTGTTAGCTCTTCTTTATTGGAGGCATCTATTCCTTTGTTGACCTGAATATGGCAAATGTTTAATTTTTGCTTTACCCTTTACTGGAAAATTCCTATGGGAATTCCAACTACAGTTTACTGCCTTTGGCTAATGATAAGGAAGATAAGCTACAGTGACGTGAAAAAAGGTGATCGGTTCCATGGGTGTGGGTGTGTGTGTCTGTGATTAGAGGGATTCCTGTGAGAGGTCACATCAAAAAGATACCCTTACCTCTGACAGCATCAGTCCACTGTGGGAATCTTAGTTCCAGTCCCAACTATAGCTTTGGATGCTGTGTTCCCTTCAATGAAAGGAAACAAACCCCTAGGTACTTTTAAGCATTGACCTGGGCCTATATGACATTAGAATGACTCAACTGAGTAGCACAAAGCGCCAAGGCTTTTCAAGTTTCAACATGTGAGGGAAATCCAGTCTTTCACTGAGGGAATTGTTCACCCGAGGGTATAGATTTTCAAAAGGAGCCTACCTGGAAGAGTACAGTAACATTCAATGTCAAAGAAGCATGACTTCATTCTCCAACCTCTATCATATGACTTGGTAATAATTGATTTACTTAACATACACAAATAGGTTTATAGTAACAGACTCCTTTAGGACATGCACAATAAATTCCTTAAAGCGATCGGTTAAACAGCTTGGACTTTATTTTAATGGTTAACTTGCTCAACACAAAACCAATGAAGGACCTGTTTCATTTTGACTGGCCCAACCTAATGGTGGTGAAGTGTGGGAGGAGTGAGTCCCAGTGGGCCCCAGGAAAAGAGTGTATATACTGTAGATTGTAAACCAGCTGGAGGCAGGATTTCTCAGAAACGTAAAAGTTTCCACCTTGAGTCAACATTTCCGTAATCCACCAAAGAGCAGGTAATCCAGTTGTAACCTGCAGCATAACCTATCAGCGTCTAGCATCTGGAGTGCAGGCGGATACAGTAGGAGGACCTGGCGACTTTGTCCCAAATCACACCCTATTTGCTCGATAGTGCACTGCTTTTGACCTGAGCCATATAAGCTTTGATCAAAAGTAATGCACCATGAAGGACTTAAGGTTCAATTTGGGACCACATTTCTGCAGCAGGGTCAATTGACTATCAGTAAATTGACAGTCTCCGCGGCTAGACGATGCCCTTCACTGACGATATCTGAGAGATTCTCATCAGAGCAAATAGTTGCCTTCTGTCAGAGAACACTTCTTGTCTTAGACATAATACCCAGAGGTTGAGATATTGATCTGTATTTCTAAATGAGTTTATTCCCCGACTTCGCCCTGAACACAGACTACGCTTGTGTTGTGCAGAATGTAGCAAATACGCATTTCATGACACACACTTTTTCTGTGTGTACAGTGACCACACTGGCTCTTGTCATTAATCTACTGTAAAGTATGTGGTTGTGTATGCATAACCAGAAGAATGTAATCATAACATATCCGAGTAATATTTAGACTAAGTAGAGTCTTGCAGTGTTCAGCTGAATGCATGACGACATTAAGGGACAGTGACTCATATTCTAGGCCAGCGCTGGTTGGACAGAGCGTCAGACTAAACAAAGGCTATGTGTGTGGGACTGAAGTCATTTTATTAAGTCTTTCTCTATTCACATGCACTTTCCAATTCATTTTCCCAAACAACGAACTAGCCCACAGTCGGACACTTGAAGTAAAAGTCTAGTGGACCGATGTTTCAAACTTGGCCATAGTTCGTCAATACAAGTGGATCTGGAGAAACTCCAGACGTTCCGCAATTTAACCAGCTTAATCTACCATCCAGTCATCAACACCTTCACGTAATTCCCACGAAGGAAAACTGAATGGTTGATATCCTAGTCTTGTATAGGCGTAGCCTGGGGCCCAGGTTACTATGAGCCTATTAATGAATGCCCTAACACACCTCTCGGATTAGATTTCAGTAGTGTTTACCCATCAACACAGAACCCATGCAGTGACACGTTAACCACCCCACCGCAACAATCTAATCTCACATACGCCTTCCTATCCACAGATTAAGGATACAAATGGCACCCAATGTCCTACATTGCGCACTACACTACACACAGGGAATAGCGTGCCATTTGCATAGCACACTACATAGGGAAAAGGCTGCCATTTGGAACACAGGTATACTCTTTATTACAGATCTGATGGATTTTCTTTTCATGCCCAGCCAATTGGACCAGAAATCAAAATGGAAGCCTGCCGGGCTCAGGTTTAGGTTTTCACTTCAACGGGGATAAAGACTCCTTTTGAAACTTGTATTCTTTGAAACCAACATGAAATTAAATACAGTCAACTTTGACTTATTGTAAGAAAATTGGAACAAGCACAAAGAAGGAGATTATACTTATATAGATTAATAGGCATGTACATTGTTAATGAGAAGATAATACATTTTGTTTTATCACTTTTTGCATCTGTGGATATGAAGATCCACTGTGACTTTTAGGACGCTGCTGAAAAATGGGGTTTAACCAACAGTAGTATGTAAATGATCTGACTTGGCTTCTGAAACATTATTTAAAGTGCTCTGTTGACCATGAAGTTGTGCCAGGCTACCCACTGATATACTACTCTACTGTTAGTCTTAATGAAGCAAAAAGAGACCAGCAAATGTCTTGGTCTCTGAACAACAACAACTATTTCGGGCAACGTCATAACAGTTCCTGATTGGAAGACTTTATTGTACACCAGCAAAGTCTTAGCCCTCGCTTCTGTGGCTGAGGGAAGGAATCAGACTGATGATAATATTGGAAATCAAAACAATACAAACAGATTAGGGATCCAGGTTTTCTAAAGCAAACTAATTTCAAGGTCAAATTGTCTGACATTCCCTGGCCGCCTGTGACTGAACGGACCAAATTACACTGATTTCCACTGGTTTACATTGATTTACCCTGGTTTATGTTGATTTACACTGGTTTATATTGATTAACACTGGTTTACATTGACTTACACTGGTTTATGTTGATTTACACTGGTTTATATTGATTAACACTGGTTTACATTGATTTACACTGGTTTATATTGATTTACACTGGTTTACAATGGTTTCTTGTAATTTTTCCACTTCTGTGTTAACTAAGGTAAAGACCCAACACCAAGGTTAGTGCCACTGTTAAATGTTCCTAATGACTTTACAGTCCCTTGGATTTGTCCCTATTCAGAAACCCAACCATTGCTTTTATTTCAGATTTTTATTAACCAACATTTGACCAGGCAAGTTGTTTAAGAAACAGTTGTAATTTTCAGGGATGACCTGGCCTAATCTTTCCACAGTATTGACTTGATATCAAAGGTCAAGTATGGTGGTGGTGGTGTAAAGTTTTGGGGATGATTTGCTGCATAAAAAACTAGAAGACATTCTATAATTTAAGGATTCATAAATAATGCTCTGTATCATATCTGTATGTATAATTCTAAAAGAGTATTGGAGGAAATCTGCCTAGGAATTAAATCTGAAGCCCACCTGGGCACGCATCAAGTCAATTACCCAAAACCAACACTTTACTTGGGCTAAAGTAAGTGGAGGAACTGCCAAATTCCACATTAGACTATGTTCATCAAAATGTATGTGTTAATAAGGCTTGTTCCAATAATCCTTGCTCTTTTGCCTAAAAAAGGAACCGGAACGTCATTGGAGGGCATTGGAAATTTGTGAATATTTTTATTTTCTATTTAGTCAACTTTTTATCAATGTTTTGTACATGCAAAATAGCCTGCCTTTGAAATGTTTTTTTCCGGTACTTAGAATTAGAAGTACCAGAATGCCGTTCCGGACCGTTCCGGACCGTTCCGGACCAAATTGAAATGTGATTGCACAACCTGAAAAGAACAGCTGGCGCTCAAAAACCTGCAAATGTTGCTGAGTTAGAAGCAGTTCTATACAGAAGAATGTTCCAAAGTCTTCCACAGTGATGTTCCAGACCGATCAACAATGAATGGAAGTGTTTGGTTGTGGTGATTGTGCATAACACAAAAGGTTTATGGTGTTTCTTACCTTTGTTCATTGAATAAATACACGTATATTACATTTCCGTGTTGTTCCATGAGTTACAGAAGCATGTCCTGCATCCCAAGGAACGGCCAATTCTCTTGATAGTACACCAGCCTTTGTAGCTCTTGGGTCAAAATGAGTGTACCATACAAGGAATAGGGTGGTTGTTCAGTATGCATTTCCAGAGCATTTGATGCATCCTGGGAGAGAGATTATGTAATAGTGGGCGGTGCCAGCCTAACTGACTGACTGCACGGCTGGAAATTACAGGGCATCTCTAAAGCAAAGCCACTCGTGCCATGAGTACAGTCTGCGCGCGAACCAACAGAGAACATTTGTGGCTGACGAGATCTGTCACTAAGTAATGAACACTTTGTTCTTTCCATGATCCACTCTATGTTGAGTTTGACTGAACCGAACAGCATGTTGACATTTCTGCCGCGTTGATGCAATGTTATGACCGAACAGTACTGTCAGGGTGTAATATTAACACAAATGTTACTGGGATGTGTGGTAAATGACCTATGTGTTTTTGGTTTACAGGGGAGTTATTCATGTACTGGCGGCACAGGGTCATAGTATTCTGCAGCCGTAATGTTTGTATGATGTTGTATTAATTAATGTATTTGTTTACCCGTGTAATTTATTTGTGGAATTCTTCTGGCTCGCCAGGACAAGCACTTAAATATGACCTTAATCCAAAGCAACAACATTTTGGTATAAACAGCTAAAATTGTGTGAGCTGCTGTTTATCAAAACCTTGTTATCATACAGTGCAGATGATGTAGCTTAATATGAGTCTGTTTGCTACAGCAGCACAATATAATCCTACAGCAACAGAAAAAGGGAATAGTTGTAAAGGTTATAATTCAACTGAATTTGTTCGTAAGGTTGCTGATCCGTCTTTTTAGTTGGGGAAAATGAGTCGAAGATTTTAAGGTGGATTTGTCAGTCGGTTTCAGAAGCCTTTTGAACTCTTGGATAGACTATGCAGTAGTATTTCCTTATTGACAGAGAAAGTGGCTGCAGGAGTACGTGTGCATTGGAGGTACAGGCTTCTGGACCTCTGGACCATCCTAGACCACAGGTATAGATGGGTACGCTTATTCTGTCCTGTATAAGCACACACCGCAGTGCGCTGACACACTCCCATCGCCACCCGTCTGTCAAACTAATTCCCTCCACTACAAAGGCGTTCATGGCTTGGCCTCTCTCTCAATGATGGTCCGATGGTGACCTGGACAGAGCAGCTGTCCTGAAATGTTGCCGTAACCTTGCAAGCAAATTTGCAATAAAGTTATTTGGTTTGACTGTACTTTGGGTTTATATACCTACCAAAAAAGGAAATATTTTTCTGTGTTGAGATTAACTGAGTTAGGTAACAAAGTTTATTCTTTTTGATTAACTGAGTTAGGTCTAAGTTTATTCTTGTTTGAATGACTTTGTATTGAATTTGTATCACTTAGGATCCTGAGTGAACGACTTTGTATCTTGCTTGAGCAAGAAAATATATTAAGTTGTATGTTACTGCACCTCTTTTGCTATATTCCTCAGCTGAACTGAACACATCTGCACTCCAATATAGCTGGCTTAAGCCACCTATAGCCCCAAAAAACGCACATGCATTGCCTTTCTGACCAGTCTGGTTGAAGTAGTAGGGACTGCTGGCTGATGGCTGATCTAGGGAGGGGTGGGTGACGAGGGGTGGGTGACGCAAACACCTGTTTCAGTAGCATGAGTCACAAAGGCAACAACTCAGTAGTATGGGTCACGGAGGCACCCAATCAGTAGTAGGATGACTCACGGAAGCAGACAATCAGTAGTATGAGTCATGGAAGCAGCCAATCAGTAGTATGAACCATGGAGGCAGCCAATCAGTAGTATGAGTCATGGAGGCAGCAAATTAGTAGTATGAGTCACAGAGGCAGCAAAATTAAAATATGGTCTAGCCTTCTCACCTAGAGGCCTACACCTCTCTCAGCACCCCATACTCGCCACGGCAGTGTTTTTGAATAGTTTAAGTATTCTATTGGAAACCTTTGTTTTTAAGCTAGGATGCATTCCTTATAACACGTTTGTTGTATACCATTTCTTGATCCCAAAAAGAGCTGTGTGTTTTGTGCGATTCTGGATACATATTTGCAACATGATAGTCCTTCCTTACTCTCAGTTGACTACTAATCAAGTGAGTTGGGTCAGACAGGATGGTCAAGCAGGACGGTCAGACAGGATGGTCAGACAGGATGGTCAGACAGGATGGTCAAGCAGGACGGTCAGACAGGATGGTCAGACAGGATGGTCAGACAGGACGGTCAGACAGGATGGTCAGACAGGATGGTCAGACAGGACGGTCAGACAGGATGGTCAGACAGGACGGTCAGACAGGATGGTCAGACAGGATGGTCAAGCAGGATGGTCAGACAGGATGGTCAGACAGAATGGTCAGACAGTCTAAGACGGTGCATCAGTTGTACGCATACAAGCACTGCTTTGATATAAGCCATCTGCTATTGAAACACACTCACACTATCCTCAAAAAAAACATCTTAAAAACAAATCAAAAGAGTTCAAGGTTAGAATTGAAACCATTTCTACTGGGGGTTGCTTTGTGTGTGTGTGTGTGTGTGTGTGTGTGTGCGTGCGTGTGCGTGTGCGTGTGCGTGTGTGTGTGTGTGTGTACGTGTGCATACGTGTGTATACGTGTGTGTAGGAATAGAAGCATTCAAAGGAGTGAAACTTCCGACTTCCCCCATCCTCCTCATTTGATTTGTTTAGCAGACAGAACGGCCTGCCTCTATCCTCCAAGCCCGCAGAATGCTGAGCTTTCTCCTGATCTGGTGTGAGTCAGATGGAAGGCATGCAGGAGCTGACCCCAGGGTCATGGCTTAAACCTGCTGTGTATCCCAGGGCATGGACACCCAGGTGAGGTGTGTGTGTCCTGTCAAAGTGTACACGTGTGTGTATGGGGGGGACATCTGGGGTGGGGGCAGATCCCCTTGGGGCATTAGTGACTCAACCTTTAAGATATGCAACAGTTTTGCTCCAAATGACACGCTGCTTGTTACGGGCCGGTCTAAAGTAGTGCATTATAAAGGGTAGAGAGTCCCAGCCGAGGTTTGGCGTGTCTCTGTATGCTTCCCCACAGATTGAGACCCTGTAGTATGGGACCCCGCCCACTGTCCACCCTGAAGGCCACTCAGGCACCCATTGCTTCCCGTCAGCGGCTACTACTTTTTACCAGAGGGATCACTTACTCAGGGTGTAGTGACATCCGGAATGAGGTGCAGGGCCAACCGTTGCTTCATAGATGACATCTGTTTCAAGCAGAACCACCTCGGAGCCAGATGCCCGTAATAACAGGGTTTCCATCACAAATTCCCAGCATGCATTGAGGGATCCACTTCCTCTGCTCCACACTCCACCAGTCCAGCCATCAAATCTTTTTTTACTCCCAAATTGTACCCTATTCCCGATTTTGCGCACTATTTTTGACCGGTGCCCCATGCGGTGATGCACTTTATGTAGTGAATAAGGTGCCAGTTGGGACGAAGCTCTTCACTTTGTGACACCCATGAACCCCAGGCCGCAGAGCTTTCATCGCGACAATGATCGCCTCTTGGAAAAATCATGCTGGACACCGCGGGGAAGCGTGTCTTTGCGGGATAAAGGAGGAATGGGATTGGATAAACATTCAGCCGCGCCACAGGCTATTTTATTATGGAGGGGCGATGAGATTGAGTGAGTGAGTAAGAGAAAGAGATAGACAGAAAGGGAGAGAGAGACTGAGAGAGAAAGAGAGCAAGGTTGAGAGAGACAGACCTAGAAGGAAAGAGAGAGGGAGCTAGGATAAAGCAGTCTGTGGGGTTGGTTTTCAGGAATCCCAGGGAACATTCTGTTCCTCTGAATCTGGCTATGCTGTCCAAGGCTCAGGGATTAAACCAGAGGATGAAAAAGGACATTCATCAGTGCAGAGCGGCAGCATCAGTGACGTCCACAGAGCTGTTTATTAATCACAGACTAGCTGATTACTGAGCTAAAGCCGTCTGTTTGCTTAAACTGTCTACTGTCTTCCTTTTTGCCTGCCTGCCTCTCTCTCCTTGTCAGTTTATCCTGGTTTGACTGTCCTGTCCTGTCTGTCTGCCTGCCTGTCTCTACCGATCTGTCTTCTTGTCTGCCTGCCAGTTCTCTCTGTGAGAGCGCCCTGAGTGACAGGAGACGAGAGTCAGTTTACATGGCAGAAGTCACACATCTTGTTTCCTAGCCGTGTCCTCAGGGATAACAGATTCATTTGACCCTTATTTTAAGACTCAGGTGATCTATGCACTGATTGAAGTTGTTCCTGTCTTAAATCTACAGGGGTGCTCCCAAGAAGTGAGAAAAGTCAATAAAGGCCTATCACCAGCTCTTAGTACTTGCGTGCTTTTGTGTGTCTGTGCTCTGTTTAAAGCCAATTTAAAATAGTATAAAACCTATACACCTAAAAGGCGTCTGAATGCCAACTTCTGCTTTTTCACTTATATTTTTCACTGCTTTTTCGCTAAGTATTTGTACCTTTCTTGGATTCTGGTTTTTGGATCCAGGCTGTGAAAGGAAAACTAGAACAGTCCCTCAACAAACCCTCTGGGAGATACTGCACATCCATTGGGAGATACATCCATTGAACTGGAGGATGTGTAGCTGGGGATTATGAGCAGTTGGAGTCTGCTTCTTTGGGACAAAAGGGACCGAAGCCCAGAAACTATTTTGGTCTAATCTGTATGAGTAAAGAAACTGTCAGGCTAAGTCCCAAATGGCATCCTATTCCCAATAGAGTACTCAGTGTGCCCTGGTCAGAAGTAGTTCACTATGCAACGGATAGGGTGGCATGGACTCATAAGTTTAGCAAATCAAACCCCAGCTAAAGCTTCCAGTGTTGAGTTTTCCTGTTCCTCTCAAATCTGTTTCTTCTCTTCTCCTAACCTTCCTTCCTTAGATGGAGTCATTAGCATGTAATTATGCAGCCGTCTGAGGAGGCTGATGTGAAATTGTTTATGGCAGGGACAAGATATGTGAAAGTAATTTGTCTTTAGTTGAGAGAAAATCCAATTTGAAATGCAAATCAGCATTGTAATTAGGTCAGTGGTGCGGTGGGCTGGTATTCAAGGCACAGCGGTGTCACTGAATCCAATAGGCTGCCCAACCCCCTGCTTCTATTGGAACCACTCAGAACAAATAGGAATGGACAGTTTTCCACAACATCTGAGATCACACGCACATCCTTATACACACCCAATTAGTTTTTTGCACCGAGAGGGTGAGCCCATTAGCTGGTCATTAGCCTGGCTTAGGGAAAGTAAACTTGATGAAATGTGATTCAAAACTCTGGGGCATTTAGCAGATTATCTTAAGATTGTTTAGACTAGACCCACCCACTATAGAAAAAGGAAGTTTTCCTATGTGCAATTTCAACATGTGAAATGACGTGAGTCATTGCGAGTCAGTCTAGGATTGAACTTTAACTGTACAACTTGCCAAATGTATGGCCGAGAGTCCCCTAAGGCAGCTTATATTGGACAGTGTCACCTAGGTTGGGGGAGGCATTGTCGGCAGGGATTTCTTCTACTCATTTCACTCTAGCTACTCCCAAATGCAAATGGAGCGTGGGTACGTGAAAGTGAGTCTGATTGAGAGTTACGGTACACCAGCTGATTCGGCTAGCATCCTGGTTGGACGATCAGTGGGAAAAGAAGCAGAACGTTGTGGGAGAGGCAAAAATGTTTGCCTTTCTTAAGCATGAGATGCTTAAATGTTTTCACGTGTAGTTGCAATGCAGGATTTCGCGCTGCTTTAAATGTTGTCTCAATTCGATTCATTTAAGATCACATAAAATGTATGTGATTTTTCCATAAAGCTGCTTCTATGCTTCGCAGTTGAACCAGTTTGTACATACAGCAGGACATTTTTTGTTTGCTTTTGCTTGTTGACTTTTTCCCACATTAAAACATTTCTTGAGGCAAATCAATGTTTTTTCTGCTGACGTCTGTGCCCCTTTGTCCTGATTGGTCAACAGGACTAGTCCCAGTAGCATAAGGAAGGAACTATGGAGAAGACGTTAGGAGAAGTGTTTGTTATTATCCACCTGGGGATTTTTCACTTAAAAAATATTGCCTGAACATCTTAATTATATTTTAAATGAAACAACTAAGATGTCCTTTAAAAAACTTAAAAATAATTAAAGATTTAGACAGTTTTTTAGGAAAACTGGAAATGATTTCACTATGGAGTTTCAGGCGAGATAAACAATATCATAGCCGCATTTAGCATTTTCAAGCAAAAGAGTACAATGTCAGGAACATACCGTATGTTTGCACTGTCTTGCCAAGTTCGATTAGGAGCAAATCTAGCCTAGTCCACGGGGGTGAAACAGAGATCTACATCCAGCCACCATTATGAATATCTCCGTACCAGAACTTGGAAGAAATGCCTGAAATCCAATGATAAAGTATGACGTTTGCATTGGACACATCCGGGTACTTGTCCTTGGTCTGGTACATGGCAATGACAAAACCTCTGTCTGTGTCGACCATGTTAAGACAGGCGATTCACAAGGTCTTGCAGAGACAGATAGTCTTTCTGTGATTCTAATGGCTGGGGTTTGCTTGCTCAGGTGTAACCCCAGATAGCCATTGTATCATATAGACAGACAGAAACAGATTTTTTCCCTTGCCATCCACCCATCCAGCCGCCCAGTCACTCACTCAACCCCCAGTCCAGTCATTCCCCTGGGCCACTGTGCTCCTGCTCCTCCTTGTACTTTAGGCCCGGGTTGTGTTCCCACAGTGAGAGAGAAACAGGTGGGCCAATCCGACAATGAGAAACACATTCACCCACAGCGGGGGAGCGAGCTAATCCTTCCTAAACAGCTAGTGGGATGAGTCGGACCTATGGGTGGTCTGTGACTGGTCAGGAACTGTTGGTCTTCTGGCTAATTGGTTTCCGAGTTGTCTCACCACCATTTTGTCTGGGTTTGTCTTAACCCTCATGATGATTGGCTGATACGAGACCAAAGAAACATTTAGATCAAAGAGGAAGACAGACCAAGACGGTGAGTAAAAAACAGAAGTACAAAAGTAGAGGACATGAAAAAAGAGATCTCTATTGCGGTCCTTAATTCACCTATTCGCACCACTGCAAATACACAACCAGAATTTGGGTTTTGGTTCCTGTCCTCCCCATCCTATACCAGCCAAACCCTTAGATCCTATACAACTCCAACTTCTCTTCAGGACAATGAAAGCAAGAAAAAAAGAAGAGATAAAGAAAATGAAGAGCCATTCCCTTTTACACTACTTTCATTAATTTATTTCAAATTCCAGCCTGAATTTAGCATCAACCCCCAATTTCCTATGCCGACCCACAGGCCTCAACCCGTCCCATGGTTCTGTCCGGGTTTCTGAGTGCATCCCCTTAAACGACAGGTCCCCTCGAAGCAGAGGAGCAATGAAACTAGTAAATCTCCTAAAGCAGGACAGCCCAAGACCATGTCAAATCATAAATTATAATGGTCTGGGTTGCCTCTCCTGGAGAAACAAACATCCAAAGCAAATGGTGAAAAATAGATATTTAGGAAGACGAGTGGTGCATTTTGAAGGTAGGCATAGAATAATGAAGGTAACATGTTCTCATTCTGGGCGTGTTTGAGAGAATGGATAACTGTGCAGATTAAAGTCTTATTGTTTAAAATGTCTGTGCAGATCTTCAAACAAATAATTCTGGTTTAATTCCAGTTTTATTTGATGTCTTGAGTTGCAAGAATGCAAGCCTAAATATTGATTCCCAGTCTGCTGTATAACATTAATAATTTTGAATATGAATAAAGACTTAGACCATACTAGTGTCTTTTTTCAAAGGTAAAGGAAACAGATTGTCAAAAATTTCACGGAGGTATTTGGTCAGGGTTACCAATCAACAAATATGTCACACTGTAAGCAGGTCAACTGTAAACCATTTTTTTACACTAAGCTTAACCTACAGCTGCGGAATATGATTGACAGCCATGTCAGACTCGTTCCTCTCATCTCCGTGACAACATCTGCAGCAACCTGACCTCGCTGAACTTCACAGAAGAACAAATCAGATAGAAAACTATTTGTGTCTCAAATGGCAGCCTCTACTCTACATAGTGTGCTACCTTTGAACAGAACCTCAAAAAGTATTTAAAAAGTAATGAACTATATTGAGAAATAGGGTTCCGTTTGGGAGTTAGATAACCTATTTTGTCAGTCAGCTTAAAGTAAATAAAAAAAATAGCCGGTGTAGGTCCTGGAGGGGTTATGGGAACATGTTGTGGTGTCAGTCAGTCTTTCTGAGACAGAGAGACAGATCCCCAGGGCATGTCTGTGTGGAAGAAGAGCTATGTGGGAGATAAGGTTTAAGAAACTGAGTGTTGGAGGCTAGAAAGGGAGTAGGGGAGTTGGGGGGAGAGGAGGGGGATTGGAGAGGATTGGAGGAGAGTTGGGGGACACGAGGGAGATTGAGGATTGGAGGGGAGGGGGATTGGGAGAAGAAGTGGATTTAGGAGGGTTGGAGGGGCGATGAGGGGAGTGGGGAATGATTTGGAGAAAAGGATGATGTGAAGGCTGTTGGGGAGAGGAGGGTATTGGGGTAGGGTTGGAGGGGAGGTGAAAGGAGATGAGGGGGATTAGGGAGGGTTAAAGGGGAGGTGGTGTGAGAGAAGGTGGGTTTAGTGTCTGTTGGAGGAGAGGAGAGGGTTTTGGGGAGAGTTGGAGGTGAGGGGAGAGGAGGGAGATTGGAAAGAGCTGAAGGAGAGACGGAGGAGAATCGAGAGCCTCTTGGGGGAGAACACAGCATTGTGCTGAATGGTGTGGTTTTGATTCTCTGTAGCTTTGTGTCTAGACTTCAGATTACACTTGTACTGCTCATGTCTGACCTCAACAACGCGGACACTGTAGAAATAACAGGTAAACATGCTCTCTGATGTCATTCAGAAACACACACAGAGGTTCACACCAGAATTCATTTTCATTCTCGTTCTGTCTTGTCCTGGACATATTTTTCCTGTACTGTCTCAATCCCTCAGAAGCAGAGAGGCAGCAACCACTCCTGGCCTAGTGAACTATCGTATTGCGTGTTATTTATTACCTCTTGTGATGACACATTAGCTGTCTTTACAGCATCCAACTGAGAGATGATTAAGCTAGCTACTGCTAAGCCAAATTGAGAATGAGAAAACAAATTTTTTAACCGTGCCTTTTCAGCCCTTTAACTCCAATAACAAGCCAGTCTGTTTGGTGCTGTAACATCCTTCTCAATCAATTTGTAGTTCTGTATTTTAATAACATCTTCAATCAAATGGCCAGATATATGCTAATAATATCTCAAAATATTTGCCAGAATATAGCATAATGCTGCTTTGATGATATTGTGATGATAACACCAAGCTACATGTGCCAATAAATTTAGGATATATATTTTTTTATTTTCCATTTTTTATTTTATTTTTTCATTTTTCTTTCTTGTTTTAACAGAAAAACAACTAATGAAATATCCATTTAAATGATGGGAAATGTATCAATTCGTCAGATCACAAATATGAATGTATATAAAGTTTACATATGCCAATTAAAGCTATTATACAGCAAAAAACATATTTAATGTTTAAAAATAATATACATAAAAGTTTAATTATTCCTGTACTGCATTTACTGCAATTATTCCTGACCCAACCAGCGTCTGCACCATCGAACACTCTCACCCTCTCTCAACACAATCAGGTAATGAGACACTCCAGAGACAGACGCTTACGGCACCGTCGGTTCTGTTTGATGTGGCACAGTGGCCTCACGGAGACCACGGAAACACCCCCCCCCCCCGGGTCCATACGTCACTGTAGCCTCGTGTGACATCCCGCTGGCCCTGCTCTGCTGATTGACAGTTTGGCTGTGCTGCTCGCCACGGCATCTCTGATCCTACTTCCCTCATGGGTCACACGCGTCAACATCAAACATTGTAGGACACTGCCTCCAAGTCGATTAAAATAAGTTCACTAGATAAGAAATAGGGGGGAGGAACCCTATGCTTCCTCAGGACTTCATAGGCTGTCTAATAACCAGGTGACAGACAGCCAGACACCTCATCTGTGTTTTAATGGGATCGGTGTGTGGTTACCTCTGTGGGGGGTAGGGAAGCTTTTGTTCCCATGAATGGACGAGGAATAGGGATAGCCCTTGTTCTCTTACACAGGGTACTGGGAACATTAGGAACCGGAGAACCTTGTCTAACTCCAAGGAGGATCCAGGAAGTTGATCAGGGCACGCAAGGATATCACCTATCAGCACCGCGGGAAGGCTCTTCGGCCATGAAGCCAGTCTTATTGCCTCTCAGACAATGATTATGACAATGGCTTTTTATTATCAGTTTACTGTTCAATCGTTGATATGCCCAGGGCCATTTTGAGTGCATCATCATACTACAGAACACCAAAGTAACACACCTTAAGATCTAATCACTGTGCAATCGTTATCAGGAAAATAAAATCGGCAACATGATATTGACATTTTAATGGCCGTGTTGGGACTCTTTGTCAGCTTGGTCATTAAACGGTGATTCATTGATAACAGCACTAAATGATTCCTCATTAGACTCTACTGTATCCAGATCAGAGCTATTACCTCGGCTACCCACCTTTGCCGTCATTACTTGTAATGTGATTATGACAGGATTTGTTTTTATAAGGAAGCGAGGGACAAGAAACAACACTTCTGTTGCCAAATATCTCATTTGCATACAGAATACAGTGTGTGCATGTACAGTATATAAAGATACTGTACTGTAAGACTGAAAGCCTTAAAAAAGTAACTCATAGTATGGAGGGTCTCGATATGTTTTACAGTTTAAAGCATTTATTTTTCACCAGTCAGCGTTTACATTTTACTGGAACCAAAACTCAATACCAACATAGTAAAATATGGGAGAATTCCTCTTCTACAATGTCTGTACGGGGATTCATTCTCTGTAAACTTAGGGGGCCTCTTCCCAGTCTTCAGCAACACGTGTTTTTCTCATCTGACAAATCTCCAAGACAACAGTTCTCCTGCTCTACTTTTGTTTCTGAAAGAAACCTTCTCTGAAACGTCCTCATCCATCCAAAGGACACTAAACTTTGAACTGCAGCTCATTTGGCAAGACACATTTTCCAACCTCTGCCTTTGGATCACTTTCTGTTATATAGTTTTCTCCCACTGAGAATGTCATGTAGTTTTTCTTATGATAAAAATACAACTTTCTAATCTACATCTGTAATCCCTGACAGAGAAAAAGAGATTAAATTCATTGATGTATTGCTGCCTAGGGTTCAAAATGATCAAACTCATACAGTCTCTCGGTAAAAAAATTTCCTGCATGTACAAATAAATAATTGTATACTGCACACTGTATAATGTATAAGCCTGATAAATGCATATGCAAATAAATGATTTACCAGATTCAGAGCTGTGTAGGAGCAGGGTTAGAAAGCCCCATCCCTTTACAGTTAGTCTGCTTATGGAACGCCTGGCATTGGGTGGTACTGTGGGTCTGGATGTCTGTCAGGAAGTGTTGTGTGTCAACACAATGGCTGTTTTTCAGTAGGGAGACGGTGGTGTAGTCGTTGAAGCAAGCATGGTGATTAACTCATGGGCTGGTTTGAATGTTTGTGTGTGGGCGTGCAGGTTGTGCGTAGTAGCTTTAGCTATTTTTCACAATAATGTGTGACTGATTGTTTTTACCAGTTGTTGACCCCTGCAGCTGTCTGCGTGAGAGGAGGAATGACAACATTGACAGACGTCCACCTCACTGAATCGCTCATCCTGCCTGAAGAGCCGTTCACTGAGACTTATGAGGGGAAACACTGAGGTCCGCTCTTTCACTGTCATGTGACATTCAACTTCACCATATTAACAGGCTTTCAACCCACAAGGAAGTTGACTGTGGTGTTAGTTTATTTAATTTTATCTTCCATGTGAGTGTGTCTGAAACTTTGGGTGTCATACAATGTTCTTCATGAAATTGTTAGCTAAACTATTTAGCTGTAAGCTAAATACTGTAAATAGACCGACATTGACATGGAGATTTTTGTGATTCTGTAATCAGACCCTTGGTAATTCAAACTTCCATTGGTCCTCCATTGGTTTCTGAGGCAGAAGATGCAGACACGTCAACAATTTACTAGAAAAGGATACCATATATTCCTCATGTCCATATACATTATCTTACAATGCATTCCGAGGATATCATTTCATTCAGTAGCTTCTGGGTGTAGGGGAGCCTTCCTCGGAGTGCAGCCCCTTCTAACAAATGGGCTTGTGGGAAGAAAGAAGAGTATGTGGGAAAGGAGCTTGTTAATTCAGCTTGCGGCAGTGTTTCTATGGCCGTCTCTTGGAGGTGACAAAGGCAGACGAAAACAAAACCAGCTGGCTTATTCAGTGGCATTGTTACCCAATAAACCCCACCGGTGAATGAAGGACATTCCGTGCCCGGTGAATGAGTACAGAGGCTCATTAGTTGAATTGGAAGCAATGTTCAGGACTGAAGTAGTACTGTAAATCAGAGCACCTTTAGTGAATTCCACTGATTTACCTGTGTGTGTGTGTGTGTGTGTGTGTGTGTGGGTGTGTCTATGTCTGTGAAGGTCAAAGTGTTATAAGTCTCGCGCAAATCAACTACTTTATTGCATTTTGAACTGCATAAGTCTTTCAGGAAATATATTATTTGGTCTGTTTTTTTAATTTTACATAAATGTAATTTCGTATTATTATTTAAATGTTATAATCAAAACATAGCATAATTAATTTTAAGAGAAGAAATGAACTTGACTTTTCATTCTTTGTTGCATTGTACAGTCCCTATGACTATGACTGTGTATCAGTATATCAGGGTTTTGTTATTTGTCATATCTTGTTACTTGTGTGGATCCTAGAAAAAAATAACTGCTGCTTTAGCAAAACCTAATGGGGATCCAGAACATGAACATGAAAATTGATCTGTTTTAATGCCAAAGTCAGTTGAGACATTAATATTGTCAACCTGCCACCATCAGGCTAAGAGAAATCCCTTCTCCTGAGTTCACTGGAACACGCAATCATTGAAAACATCTCCTGAATGTTGCCTAAACAACATAACCACCTACCGGAGAATGAGGAACAGACACGTCCACCTTGGCCCCAAGGCATACCTTTAACCTTGACTTGGTAGAACGTGTGTACTCAATGGCAGGTTTTCACCAGGACCCATACCTGCTTTAATCAGAACTCATACACTTCATAATGAATGTGTTACCATGCGTTCCTTTGCTGAAATGCCACAGATAAACCATTATGACACATAAAACATCAATAAAGTCATGATCCAGCACAAGCAAACAGACGTAAGTGATTATACATCCTCAGATTAACTCCAATGGGGTAGAGGCTTTATAAATCAAAACTAGTGAAAGCCTCTTAGTCCCAGTTTAAAAAACAAGATGTCTGTTCATTGTTGCTCAGGGACCCACAGTACAACAACGTGGCCAAAGCCATTCATTTAAACATATATGGATTCATATACATCTCTGCTTGTGACCACACATAGTTGTAAACCTCTGGAGGAGCGTCTGCATGCCTGCAGCTTCAGACAGGAGCACAGTGTGTGTTTGGAAGCCCTGGAGTCCCAAACGGCATCCAATTCTCTACACAGTGCACTCATTTTTACCAGGGCCAATAAGGCTTTTTGGGAATGGGGTGTCATTTAATACGCACCCTGAGTCAGTGGACCAGACCGTGGGCCCGAGGCTGGGAGATTTCCCCTTGTCTGGAGGAGAATAATGACGGAACATCCAGGCTAGACACAGACGGAGCCGGGCTGAGCCCTCGACATGGGAGAAATTAACAGGAAGAAGTAGGAAGACATCCTTCAATGGAGTGTTCACTATAAACTGTTCACTTGTCGATACTGCTCTAAATCTGCTTAGACACAACAACCCAACAGCCCTTAGGCAGGCAGACATTTTTCAAAAGGCAAGAAAAAAAGGAGTATGGGTTCATTGCATGCTTGTGTTTGATTCTGCGGTGACTTATTCCTGTTACAGAAACATCTTGACAGCTGGGTTAAATAAGGTTAGCATGATTGCTGCAAGATGAATTTTATGAAAGAAGGACATCAGGTATGAATTCCAGTCTCTGCTGGATTCCATTTACACAGTTCACTCAAGACCTGAACAATATTTTAACCAAAATTTCCCCATTCTATAACAAGGATCTGGATGCATTTCAAGGAGAGCTTCTTCTTACCTGATGGTTCAAGCACCTGGGGAAATTTGGCTAGCTTGGAGCTTAGGGGTAAAGCCCTCCTAAAAAGAGAGCAGCCATGACTCAATTTTCAGCTCCTTATTATTGACGGTCACTTTTCTCCAGCTCTGAGATCCTACGGACGAGCTGAGCAGACACTGGACATAAACAGAAGCCAGAGTAGATTTGATTCAAACAAATGCTTTCTCCATACGCTAAAGTCTGGGCAGAGTTTATTTCCCTCAATACCCCAGCTACAGAGCTGCTTACATTACATTCAACCATTCAAATGTCAGCCTATTCCAGGATAAAATGTGTGCACTATGAAGGGAATATGGTAGCAATTAGGACACACCCATTATATTGCTGCCTGTGTTCATTCACCAGCAGATAAACAAAAAGGAATGAAATCCTAGCTACATCCTGTACACTACAGTTAATTCCCTAAAGGTGAGGATTTTGAGTACAGCCAGGTCTACTATTTACTTATCTAAATGTTTGAAGACAAGAGAGGAGGACCTCACTCCCGGATTCTGATTAAACCAGACTTCAACATAGTGAATCGAGTGTGCCAATTTAGGGTTAAACAAAAGTGTCTGGGGAGGCCAAGAATTGGTTTGGGAAACACTTGCATTGTTTAGATGCAGCGGTCTCACACACTAGAATGTGCTTCAAGCCAGTCAGAATGCCCAGGCAGAAGTAGTGTGCATAGATACCGATAGACCTGTGTACTAAATATATATATGTATATAATTTAATAAATAAAAACACATTGCAAACAATAAGATGGTGGTTTATGTGGAGTGAGTGAAGCTGCTTGACTGTAAAGGCCTGACCCTGTCTGGGTCAGGAGTTGATGGTTATGGGAAGATGCTGACAGTCTCAATAAGAAGTATTCATCGCCCTTTGAAACAAGGCATACATCAGGATGTGAAATACTACAGTACATCCGGATGACAATACTAGCACTAGTATGTGTCCCGGGGTACACCCTGTTCCCTATATAATGCACACTTTTTAGGGCACTTTGAAGCAGGGTGCCATTTTGGACTCATACAGACATATTTGAACAGGGAATGGACCTTTGGGCAGTCCAAACAATTGTAAGAAACCCCAGGAATGATGGAAAATGTTGTAGTTGCAGGGATCATTGTATCGATTATGAATTCGATTAATTGTCTGTGTCCCTCTTGGCAAAAATGGGTCAAATCAGGACACAGCTTCTTTCTATAAACTGGGGATAGCATCCATCTGTCTAAACAGCTGGCCAAGGCAAGCAGAAGCAGAGATGAGCTTAGATTTCAAAGGTTTTCCAGGTTTTTGTTAAACACTAAACATAAGGAATAATTTGCAAACCATGCAGAAAACCTCACATGCAGACTGAATGTCCGTGAGTGAAATGCTAAAAAAGCGAATCTCCTGACAGATGTGAAAACACAATTAAATAAACTAAGATTACCTGGGGCCTCCTGTTTGAATATACAAATCTTAGAGATCCTCAAGAGATTGCTTATGTTTACCCATAGGGCTGTTATGGAGGTATTCGTAAAACGCACGAAAGAAATCCATATTTTTGTTCTGTTTTGTCTTATACAGTAAAAGGGTTCTACAATGTTGTAGCCCTCCAGGCGTTTGTATGGAATGGTGTCTGGTTGAAGTCAAAGGGGTGAAAGTTAAAGTGGTGAATTGTGGGGGAGAGAAAGTGTGTGTGTCTAATTGTGTGCATATATGTGTGTGTTCGTTAGTTGCTGGCCAGAGTGGCGGAGTTGCTATAGTGATCAGCAACTCAAGGCCTGTAACTATGAACTGGCAGGGATTCATTCTAAATGGCAACCTATTCCCTTTACACTGTAGCGTGTTACTTTTAACCAGGGCCGTATGACACACTGGTCAATATAGCACACTATACATAGAATAGGATGCCATTTGGAATAAAGCCTTGTATTCCTGCTAGCTAGCCATGTAGAGAGCAACTCTCTATGCATTGTGGAATGGGTTCAGCCCAAGCTAGCGTTTTGCAAAGATTCTTTGTTTAGCTGAGTGACGACTGGTCTGTGCTCTCTACATGTTAATAATGAAGAGGAGATGCGCCAGGCCTAGTGATGCCTGTTATTTCTACTACTGGGCTACACAGGGATAAACCAATCCAGGCCTATATTCGGCAATAGTCACAGACTAGGAGTAGGAGGGATTTAATACATTGTGAAGAGTAAGAGTGGGCTGATCCTAGATCAGAAGTGCTACTGGTGCGTTGGCCTGCCATAATACACAGCAACGGAGCGTATAGTACAATGAGCAACAAAAAGTCAATGTAGTGAATATGGTTTGATGTGTTCCTGATTTTCAAATGAGTACATTTGATATGAATACATATTATTGTTGCTAAGAATTGCTTCCCAGAATCAAACCCACAGCTCTGGCTGAAACATCCTACTATTATGTGTCAGTGATTAAGTAATATAAAGTGATTTCGGAAATGGAATCCATCCAGGCTGATTCCTCGTGGCCAGAAACACACAAGCATAAACATCATATACAGTTCTTCTGGTCAGAAATACTCAACAGCAAAACCAAATGGTTGGCTTAATCCTGGCACAAAGTCTGATAGAAATTCTTTTCCCAATGTTTTTTTGTCTGCTATAAAGTTTTGTCTATTTTACAGCTTTTGTTACTTGGAACATTTCTAGAACTGCACAGCATCTGTCTGGAGTCCAAGAACGGCTTCTGGGAAGTCTATTGTAAATGTCAGAGTACAGCATCTTGATGTGGATTAGGATAAAATATGACTTTTGGGCCCCATATGGCACTCTATTCCCTTTAAGGCGCACTACTTTTTACCTGACAATTAATTGGCACTGATCAAAAGAAGTACACTATGAAGGGAATAGGGTGCTATTTGGTACCCTTGTGAAGATTTTGGTTAGTCAGTAAAACACTGGGAGTAAATAAAAAGAACATGGCCACACAAGGCAAATTGAGAGAAGGGATATTGTTTGCATAGTGAAAGAAAAGACATGAAGGTTGGTTAATGTCTGTTTAAGGAATGTCAACTTGAACGATATCATTTTAACCATAGGTTTAAGTTTTGCAGAGACGCTGAATAAATCATTTTGTGTTGTGTTACTATCAAATTGTTTAAAATTGAATCTTACCAGCAAGTACCTTCCTTGAAAATTACAAATTGACACACGTTAATTTGTCATCATTTTTATGTCTTTCAGAAATACAGTATTAACTGTATTTTGACATATGTACTATATTGTACTATACTTTTGAACCATAATGTTATCTAATGTATACTTAGACACCAAATCATATCTAATGTAGGGTTCCCAGGGAACTGTAAATAACATCTATGTATTGTAAGGGAAGGACTAGTACTATTCCAGTCTGATTTCAATCAGTGAGTGCACATACAAATGCCAAATTTTATGTGCCAATACTGGTTGACTTCAGGGCTAAGGTGGCAATTAAATGAGCCACACTTGGTAAGTAGAGAGAGACAAAGGGAGAGTGAATGTGAATGGTGCTGTACTACTGTAGGTAAAGCTTTCTGTCTACAGCGATTGACCGTGGAAGCAGGTGTTACCAGGGTTACCACTGCACATGGCAGAGAGAAGTAACCAAATGACAGTTCTCGCCACAGATCCCTGTGTGGGGGAGGTCCTGGTATGTATGCACAGTGTCCCCACAAAGATAGTACAACCTGACAAATCTGGTCCGACATGGTCCCCTCACGGAAAATGTGATTTCCGGCTTAGGGTGAAACTTACAATGGTCACAGTGTTAGTTTTTGTGTTAACTGGGGTTACCTACGGGTTAGGTTTTAGGGCAGTCACGGTCCAGGGCATGACTCCGGTCCACACCATATTTTCCCTTCCTCCGGGCTTCTGTTACCTGCAACTGCTCAACATGCCTCTCATCAGATCATCAGCCTTGCAGTATTTCTTCCCCCGGTTCTTCAGCTACTCATCGCCAGGTTGTTCCGTCACGCTCACGTGGTAGAACTCTCAGGCTGTCCCTCATAGTTACGGTTCATTTAAGTCCGTGGTTGTCTTGGAGTGTCTAATTCTGCTTTTCCTTGTGCCTCAGGGCTACGCCCATCTACCTACCTGCTCACTCTCCGCCAGCCACGCCAAGCTCACACCAGCCAACCTCGCCAGTCTCCCTCCGTCATCCGTCTGCCCAGGTTTCTCTCTCTCCATCACCTCCACCTAATCCATTCCCCGCTCCCCTTTACAAAAAACATCATAAACGCACCTTCTACCGAATATGTCGGAGTCTGCTTTTGGGTCCGATATCCACAACTCATAACAAGGGCTATGATAAGTTTATGCATACAGTTTGGGTTATTTAAGTTAAGGTTAGGGTTAGGTTAGTTTTATGTTAAAGGTTAGGAGATAAAGAACATGGGCTTCTGGGTTAGGGTTATACTTTAACTTCCCACATGAGCAGAAAAATAAACGTGTGTGTGTGTGTGTGTGTGAGAGAGAGAGAGAGAGAGAGAGAGAAAAAGGGAGAGATAGAGTCAACTCCCACAACTGGAAAGGTGATGTAACCTGTTTGTTTTTAACACACTTGATATTACATTGCCTCAGTGATCCCGGGCAGAGATGTTTCTTTTACCACCGTCTCATCGCTAAACACACAAACAACAGGGCTGAACTATTGCTTGACCATAGTCCAATCAGAGGTCTGGCTCTCTTAACAACAACCACAACAACAACACGAGAAAAACAATAACAGTCATAGAGTCTCTTTCCCAAGAGGCCACGGTTGGTTTTCAGCTTTGGTTTCAGAGACAGTTTTGAGCAATAGTCATCCTGCCCTGAATTCCTAACGGCACATTAGGCTGGCTGCATTTACACAGCAGATTTAGTGCACTACGCTAGCTGCATTTACACAGCAGATTTAGTGCACTATGCTGACTGCATTTACACAGTAGACTTAGGGCACTACTCTGGCTTCATTTACACAGTCACACAGATCTGATATTGGTTTCCACTATTTGGTCTTATGTGAGAAAATCACATAAAATCTTTGTGAGAGCTTATATGATTTCTCAATTAAAACTAATTAGTGGAAAGTTAATTAAGGTGTCAGCGTAATCAAAGCCTTAGTGCTCTAAACAGGGGAAATGGTGGCATTTGGAACACAGACCTGGTTTACGTGTATTAGAGACAACACCCAATGAGTTCATTAAGAACTTCCCCAGAAGAGTCACTGGAGATGGAAACCAGAGACCTGGTTCTACCAACCAGACCACCAGTCAGAACAGAAAGAGGCAGAACAGAAGCAGGCAGAACAGAAGCAGCCAGAACAGAAGTAGGCAGAACAGAAGCAGGCAGAACAGAAGCAGGGACAGTTTGTAGTGAACCACTGGGTAGGTCCAAAATGGCTCTCTGTTACATACACTGATAAGACGAAACATTATGACCACCTGCCTAATATGCTGTTGGTCTTTCATGTGCCGCCAAAACAGCGCCGACCCACCAATGCATGGACTCTACAAGACCCCTGAGGGTGTCCTGTGGTATCTGGCAGCAAGGCATTAGCAGCAGATCCTTCAAGTCCTGTAAGATGCGAGGTGGAGCTGCTGTGGATCGGACTTGTTGGTCTATCACATCTCACAGATGCTCAATCGGATTGAGATCTGGGGAATTTGGAGGCCAGGGCAACACCTTGAACTCTTCATCATGTTTCTCAAACCATTCCCAAACAATGTGTGCTGTGCGGCAGAGTGCACTATCCTGCTGAAAGAGGCCACTGCCATCAGGGAATACCATTGCCATGAAGGGGTTTACCTGGTCTGCAATGATGTTTAGGTAAGTGGCACGTGTCAAATCGACATCCACATGAATGCCCAGACCCAGGGTTTCCCAGCAGAACATTGCCCAAAGCATCACATTCACTCCACTGGCTTGTCTTCCCACAGTGCATCCTGCTGCCATCACTTCTCCAGGTAAATGGCACACACGTGCACAGCCATCCACGTGATATAAAAGAAAACGGCCTCTTCCACTGCTCCAAGGTCCAGTTCCAACACTCGACTCTCGTAACCATTATAGTTGCATTTGACAGAGGACAGGGGTCATCATGGGCACTCTGACCGGTCTTCGGCTATCAGCTATACAGCCCCATACACAGCAGGGTGCGATGCATTGTGTGTTGTGACACTTTCCACCCGTAACCATCATTAATATTTTCTGTGACTTGTGCCACAGTACACATGTCAGTTCGGACCAGGTGGGATAACCTCCATTGTCCTCACACGTAGATAAGTCTATGGTTTGTCCCTCCTCTGACCATTGTCGGTAGGTACTCACCGCTGCGGTCTGGGAGCACACCACAAGCCTTGCCGTTTCAGAGATGCTCCGACCCAGTCGTCTGGCCATAACAGTTTGGGCTCTGTCAAAGTCGTGCAGGTCTTTACTCTTGCCCATTTCTCCTGCATCCAACCCATTGACTACGAGAACTGATGTTCTAGGCCATGTTAGAAGATGATCAACGTTATTTACTTCACCTGTGAGTGGTCATAATGTTTTGACTCATAAGTGTGTAGTGCATTACTGGCAAAAGTAGCACAGTATAGTAATCAAAGGCAATTGGAACACATTCATTACTTTTTCCTTGCATCCTCTCATGTGATATGTGATATTTGCCTTGGGTGTTTGTATAAGGGCTATATATACACTGTATGACAACTGAAAGACTGGACAAGCAGGAATTAAGGTCAGATTGAATGTTTGTCTGTCTGTGTGTGTGTGTGTGTGTGTGTGTGTGTGTGTGTGTGTGTGTGTGTGTGTGTGTTTGTTTTGAACGCCAGCAGCATCTCCACTCCGCGTCCACCTCATCCAGACGCTACGGGAGGGATCCTTCATTTATAGCCCCTGAGTTCCTAGACGCACCCCCCACTACCCCCAGCCAACCCCTGGCCACCAAAACACAAAGGATGGATGGATTCTGTCCATAAATAACTAGAACAGGCCAGCCAAAACCACAGTGTTTTTCTCTCATGGCTTTATTTCAAAGCTTTGGCCGTCTCTGAAAGTGGCTGCTGTCCACATGCACTGGGTCTGTCACACATGCAGAGGAGGAATTCATTGGCAGACGTGGACAGGCAAAAAAAAGAAGGAAGACAGAAATCTGTACAGTGAGAAGCCAGGATTGAATGAGTGGTGAAGGGATGTGACTGAGCACACCTACATAGAGTTGTTAGTGTGTGCTGCTTTTAAACACCAGGGAACCCGATAGGATAGAAATGACATCGCCCATCCATATACAGCACCTCCTAGTCGACTCTCAAACGCAATATCGCACGCACACACAGAATAACACACAATCCACTGGTCGTCTCAACATCTGGTTATAGAGTACACATCCTCACTGTAACAGTGGTGCCGCTTTAAAACCCGGGGGGATTAACCGCCTGGTTTAAAACACCCCGCGTAACTCCCTCCGCTACCCAACGTCCCTACTCCACCCCCCCCCACCTCTCCTTCAACTTCCCTCATCTCCACCCTCCTCCTGTCACCGTACCATACAAGGGTGTTTCACTGTGGAGTGCTTCGCTCATGAAAATGTAACTGTCAACGCGTTTTCTTGTCTCATCACTCACTGAGCCTCTGCTACCTCAACACACTCATACCTTCAGGCACCTTTTGTCTGACCCAAATGGCAAACTAGCCACTATACAGTGAACTCCCACAACAGTGCACCAGAGAATAGAGTCTACTTGGGACACAGCATATTTTCGTGCTGTAGGGGAGGTAGGGTTTGTGTGAAAGGCATTTCGGTAATTGTGTGGGGACGTTCGGCCTAACTGTTGTGTTCAGTGGACTGAATGAACGGCTGAGATGGGCTTGAAAGGTCCCGTCTGTCAAGGTGGGGAAGGTTATCTTGATGCGCTTGCATGATCAAAGATGCGGTTCAGAATTACAATTCTGTCCTCTTGTGCTAGAGGGAAATTCTAACCTTAATCGTAATACCTTCGAATATGCATGAGAGATGAATGCTTTAAATTGTAAAACACAAGTTGACACTGAATTATGGCTCTGCAATGGGTAGCTGAGGCTGATGACAGGATGATGAACAGCTGGCTCCAAACTAGAAAACAAGACTTATACAGAAACAAATGACTCACTGGGGCCAACGTTGTGTTAGAATCAGAACAGAGTACAATGAAAGACTTGGTAAGAAATTAATGGGAGAGAAGCTTAAACCTGAATTTAGGCGCCATAAAACAACATATAAGCTCGCCTTAGAGTCAAATTGTAAAAAAAGAAATTCTGAATGTTGATTTTACTGAGCACAATCCAACTCTCAGGATGGTTTTATGACCTTGTTTAGGGCGGTTGTGCATCATTTATATCACCTCAGTCTGAACAGTCAGATGAAGACGAGCCATTAGCCCATCCAGAACAAGAGATCTATTCTTCTCGTTGAGTTATAGCTGGGACAATGGACCTAAATGAAACATTGACTTAGTTGGGCCAGGAGTTACTGGTGCACCACAGGTTCTGTGTTGGGACCGTAGGTGTTCACATTGATGATTCAGAAGTAATTCAGCTAATGACGCTGAGAAAATTCCATTACATAAATCCAAGATACTTGATGGACTCAGGGCTCCATCAAGGTACTTTGTCTTATTATTCGGCATTGAATAACAAGATTCTTTATCCTAAGGCTTACATAGATCACGGTTTTGAAAAGGAGGAGATTTTAAATGCATTGCTATTCATTAAATGAATTTACCAGATGACAATACAGGGTCGTTATTTTCGTCCAGAAGATGTAAGGGCCGTCCTTTTCCTAAACTTTTGCTAAAACTATTGATTTAAAAGAGTTGTTGTCAACTGAAAGTGGTCATCACCCGACCAATATTTAAGCTCAGGACTCATATTTATCTTGGTTCTCAGTCGCAAACCAATATTCAGCTGAAATAATATATTAGTTCGTTATTTTAACAAATGTTCCTGAGAATAGGTCTCTAATAATTTTGTTGTCTATACTATGACAAAAAGAAGGGTTGTCTACTGTTTAAAAAACATAGAAAACACAGGAAGGCAATGGACTGTGTCACAAAAAATTGCCAGAATTTACAAGCCAAGGAAAAGTAAACAGCTTTGGTTGACAGAGGTTGGACTGGTCCCTGTTGTGTAACTACAGACCACATGTTTTCAGCTCTCCACTGTCTCAGGTGTACTAAGCAGGGCACATCCTAAATGGCACCCTTTAGAAAATGTAGTGCTCTTCTTTAGACCAGGACCCATAGGGGCTATTCAGGCAATTGGATATAGCGTGGACATTCCAGCCTATATTTAACCACGATTCTTAATATTCTCTAGAATAGAGAACCTTATTTAGCTCAGCTGGGGGTTCTGTTTGTACCCCTTTGATCAGGCAGGTGATGTATTCGATGTAAATTTAAAAAAGCACCAAAGAATAGAAGGATATAAGGGGCATTGTATGTGGCTGGCCCATAACTTCTTATTCCAGCGCCCTTGCCTCAGTGTGCTGTGCATTCCAGCAAACTCCTACCAGGCCACAAGGTCACTGGAGGATTCTGCCACAAAGAGAAATGACAGTAAGGACAGGGGGGGACACTCCAAGTCATAAATTGTGCCCTATTCAATATGTAGTGCACTACTCCCTGTATAACACTGTGAAAGTAATACAGTACATAGTGAATAGGGTGTCATTTAAGACCCCCACCATCTGGGCCATAGCAAGATGAGCAAAGAGGGAGGGCTAAGGAGGGAGACATTAAATTCCCCGGTGTTGTTGTGGAGAGTGTGAAGGCTTCTTATCCACACAATGGCCTGAAATCCACAAGGGGCCAAGTCTACCTTCTCTCACCCATCACAGACAGACTGTTGTCAGGGTACACTGCCCAGAGTTCATGCCTACTGCTTCCATCTTTCCATTTCACATACAAGCAAAAACCTTTCTCCTTCAACTTAGGCCTTGTCTCACTGGACCCTGTGAACCTCCTATGGAACATATATTGAAGACGTATGGTACATCTGGTCTGATTATAGCTCAACCCTACAGGCTCTCCAAACACAACCCATACATACACACAAACAGGTCAAGATAAGGGGATGATTGCTCAATTTTCATTACAAGGCTATTTGTAAGGCTTTTTTTGACTGTGCTGAAAAGGAGGTGGTGCAATACTGGTAAGAGTGTTGCCTGGAGTCCTGCAATGTATTGTGTCGGTTTGACAAAGATCCAGTGCTATCATCGTTTGGTATGATAATAGAGCAAAAGAAATGGCTAGACAGTACACAGAGTTGTGGGAATCAGGCTGGTAAGTTCTGTGCCTTGGCTCTATAGCAGAGTTACAGCAACATTCTGTGGCCATGGTGAACTGTTGTCATGGGGAAGTGGGTCAAGGAAGGAACAGTGTGAGCCTGAATGCTAACGGTAATCTGTATCTTGCCGTTGATCTATTGGCTTGTCTGCAGACACTTCAGACAGAGGACGGGTTGGGTTCACAATCCAGCCGAGAAAGAACGGCAGGACCTCCATGCTAGTCCTTATCATTTCCATCTTACCTGGGAATGTTGTTTTCTTGCAAAAATTTACATTGAGGTCCATTGCTGCTCAGCGGCCTGTCTGACACCTCATTCATTTAAGCTGAAGGTTGTGCAAAAAGAAATAAACAAACTGTTTTTCTCAATGTTGTGAATGAAAAACAGAGGGAAACAAGGCCTGTGTTTTTCATAGGAAACAGGTGCATGTATTAGACACAATCACATGCTATTATCCTATACGAAGGGAGAAGGCCATTCTGGCCCCAGAGAACGGTCTCCAGCTGGGCATGGTGCATGCAACACAAACATGTCTTTTGATTGTTTCCATAAGACGTTTTAAAACAGAGGATATGACTGTGCACTACAGACAATGAGTGTTGTCAGAATGCCTCTGATTCTGCGTTCGTGATAAATGAGATGCCATTAATTGGAGAGTTTGGATTCGGAAACGAACACGAGAAGCTAAAAATCAGAGGCGTTTTCTCCATCTTTCGAGTCACGCTGTGATCGAGGATAGCTAGACAAAGAAACGACCACTGAGATCAACAGTAAGCATGTTGTCCCGGGCTAAAAATGGCCCAATTGAGATATTGCGTGCGACTAAGATATTTAAGTTGATTGTCAGGGCATTTTATATATGGCAGATCCCTACTGCAAGAGCCATCATTCACCCAAATTTGATCAAAGTCATACCGGCAGTGTCTGAAATATCAGATCGTGTCTGGCTTACATAAGTACATTCTAAGAAGACAGAGCCTTAGTTCCCCCGATGACTTCACTCTAGGGGACAACTATAGCCAGATTGTGAAAGGTTCTAAAGATAAAATCCATACCACAGAGATACCCCAATATCTTAACCTAGACTCTCCTCCTGCATTTCTGTGAGACTGCAGAACAGTGCTGTGTGTCTGACCACACACACATGCATACCACACACATATACACACACACACAAAACACCCACACCCATACCCACAGGATGTTGAATGGTATGCCATACGTCAGGCTCTCTCAACTCAGAGAGATGCTAACGTGGGCGTTGCTCACACCTCTCTCCAGTAACTGTAGCCCCAGCTATTTGCAAATATTATTTTAGTCTCATCCATGCACTAGCACACTGCAAACACAACCTTGGGTAAGTCTGCCAAACTTTCTAAGTGTTAAACTTTAAGTAATAAACATTTATTATCTTGTTAATTTTGGTTTTGTCAGAAGACGCAAGTTCTTTAACTTACTGGGCCGGAAAACAAAACCAAGTTATCAAGGTTAAGGTCCGTGGCGTATCTACCCAGGAAAAGATAAGTTATCATGAGTGCTCTGGGTTAAAGTTCCGCTCCATGTCAAGACTAAAAGCAGAAGCTATTGATACTAGACCAACACTCTTTTAAATGGACAAATTGTGACCAAAGTTTCAAACTAACTGTAAAATCTTTAGATAGGTACTGAATTTTTGTAAGCACACAGTGTCTACCTGTTTCCCCACCTTTTAAGAGCTAAAATTCACCAATATGTCCTGACTTCACATGAAAGCATGAAACATGATGAAAAAAGTCCTGACTTTCCAAAAAGGTTTGTTGGCTTGTAGTTTAGCTGTAGGTTTGGGGTTAAGGTATGGGTAAAAATTAAGCTTACGAGTTAAGGTTGAAATAAGATTAGGCATACAAGTAAGGATACTTAGATTAGAGGGGTGGGTTGGGGAAAATATGTTTTTGAAAAAAATACATAGAGTTATGAAAGGTTGCGTGGGTTTATGTGTGTGTTTCTGTGTGTGTGCGTGTGGACGTGTGATCCATGTCTATTACCCAAAATCCCCATAAAGATTGTAAAACCTGAAAAAACAGTCCTGACAAGATTTTTTGGCAGGTCCCTATGGATTGTAAACACTAAGACATTTTTCATCAAATATTTCTTGTAAGTCGAGCTCAAAGTTAGTGAAATGTCGCTAATGACTTGAAATGTTCATGTAATACTGACTTTTATTTATATTTTTGCAGTACAATTTTTAGTTTTACAGACTTTTTATTGACTCTGGACAAAGCCCACTTGCAATTATTAATTATTACTAATTATTACTATTATAATACTCTTAAAATATTCACTGGTCACCCCTCTGAGCCTGATTCCTCTCTAGGTTTCTTAATTTTCTGTCCCTCTTAGGGAGTTGGTCCTAGCCACTGTGCCTCAACACTGTTGTTGCTTGTTCCTTGGGGTTTCCGGCTGGGTGTTTTGTAAAAGCACTTCATGATAAATAAATGTGATTGATTAATATAACATTTATAACATTTAATTGTTCACATGAAGAAAAAATTATTTAAAATGAATGAGTTCAAGAGTTAGGTTTAGCTTAAAAATTACACAGAATTGGGGTACTTTTTAGGTTAGATTTAGAGGTATGGTTTGATGTTAGGGCTAGATTAAGTTTAGTCATAAGGCTTAGGTCATTAAGATTGGGTTTAGAATAAGGGCTAGGGTATAGGGAACAGGGATATCTGGGTGTCAGGTCCGGACAAGATAGAAAACAAATGTATGTGTATGTCTTTTCTCACGTAGCTTGGCGTCCCACATCTGTTTTGGAGAGTCACATGTCAGTCAGCCAAGGCATAGCTCAGGATTTCTGATTAACAACTGGATACCATTCAAATGTCTTTACATGCAGTTTTAAGAAAGCTGCTATCTCGCGTTTTCACAATGGCTAACTAGCGTCAGTATAAATACTGAAAGTGACTTTTCCTGTAGACTTCCAGTCATTCTAGCTGGCATCAGCTTGCAAAACTACCTCTAACTTGCTTCATACTGGACACATAAAAAAAAGGTATTCACAAGTGCTTTCTGACACTGGGGAAGTAGATGTATGGCCTCATTGCTTAACTCTATCCCTTTATATCCCTTTAACAGTTCTACTGCCAAGAGGCATAGATGATTAGGAAATCACTTTTAACAATACAGACTGAATGTCACGATGCCATGATGAAACTCAAAATGCGAATTAATAATGTATCATATATTGTCAGGGGGTTTGATTGTCAGGAAGGCATCATACCTCAACAGCCTTTATGGATACTGAATCATCAGCTCCCCACTCCTCCAGTCATGTTCTGCTTGGACAATACTGTCTTCACCATCTCCACAATTTGAATGACTAGGCTACTCCAGCCTTCTGCGTGAGGCACTGTGCAATGTCCCATAATGTCTTCTTTGATGAGATGATACATTTTATAAATGGGTTCCTCCAAGGGTCTTTGCTATAGTCAGTAAACATGGGAATTGATATCTTAGCAGGTAATTTGTTATCTGACGTCACCTGTAAATGCAAGCTGGATGGGAGCGTACCTGGTCGATTTGTGGAAACATTGCCAAGATCTTGTGCTGTCCCGTTAAAATATCCACAGCCTACAGGTCTAGATGATGAGAAAAGAACATGTAACAACAAATAATACAGGCTGAATTTTGTCATTTTGCTATGTTGAAACTCAGGCATATTTTTCGCCTACTCCATCTCCATTCATGTTTTACTTGCACAATATTACCACCTGTGCAATTTAAAAGGCTTACACTTCTGTACATGGCAACATGCAATGATATCTCACATCCGCTTCATAATACTGTCTTTACCATCTTCACCACGTCCATACATAAATAAGATTAATTGTTATTGGTTTCACAGTTTTAAGCCCTTGGGTAGGATTTAGCGGTGCATAGTTGATTAAGTTGTTCCATGAATCAAACATAGTAGGCCTACTTTACGGTCCCCTGTGTTCGAAACCTTGTATCACCATGATCACTAGGTTGTGTAGAGCAGACGGCCTGGAAGTTGGAAGTTGCTGCAGAAGCACGATTTGCATAAAATGCTAAGGTATAATGCATTAACATAATTACGCTTTGAGCTGATAATGACCTGTATGACGCAGCTTAATTGTCATGGATGATAGGATGGTAGTGATTATGCTGCTTTTTATACAACATATGCTGCTATATCTTGATAGTATAGTTTTAGAAGTGGATTTTTTTCAATAGATGTCTCGCTTTGTTATAACCACCTGGAAAAATTCAATTTGTATGTTTGTTTGCGTTTTGAATTGTGAATAAAGTTCCATAAATTTAAACGTCAGGATAGAGGATTAGATATAATTCACTTCCCAGTTTCAGGAAAGTCTAATGCAGGCATTCTGAGATTAATCTCGACCTAGCTAGGGTTTGAAAGACTTTAGGCTGCACTAGCTTCTGTACTTTGCACCATGCAATTTAATGTAATATCCTTGTTTGACGATACATTTTTTAAATGGGTTCCTTTGCTTTAGTTAGTAAACATGGAAAGTGAAATCTAAGCAGGCCATTTATAATCTGACGTCACCATCTCCGCCACTTGGAGGGAGGGTACGGTGGACGATATGACCAATGAGAGGCTCATTATGTAAATGAGCTAAGAGGCAGTCGTCTAGTAAACGCATTCTCATACAGCGGAGAGGCAAAAATATATTGAAGAACATCAGTGAAACGTGGACTGGTTGAAAATTATTGAAGGCAACATTCGTATTTTGTTGTGTTACCCATTTACCAAATGTTCATGGCGCTTTGACTTCTAAGAAAACGTTTCGTTGATACATTCAGATGTGTTCTCATTGACGCAATCAGCGGGTATTTTAACACTTTCCCGGAGTCAGATAAGACAAGGCGCAGGCGATCGAAATGAAGTACAAAGTAAGTGACGGTCCTCAACACAATAGGCTATATTCCGGATATTTAATCTGTTTTCTAGGAATGCTCTGAGCCTGTTATGGATGTATATAGTTATTTTTGAGCTAGCAACAAAACAATAATATTTTGTAATTGTTAATAGACTATTGAAAAATGTCAGTTTTCACTACAAATGTTTCCTAGGTCTGTGCAATGGCAGTCATCGAGTCATACTTTTATTACGAGAGTGATGGAGAAAGAGAGAGAGAGAGAGAGAGAGAGAGAGCAGAACGTTGAAATTATGGATTTGTTGTAACTGTTTTACACTGTATATTAACACTGAAGCTATGTTGTAACAATGTTACGAAAGGCAGCCTTGGGCTGTCAACAAGCGGTGAGACGATGCTCTGTTGTCACCTCTAGGTTTGTTATTTGGTCTGCACCAATCATACACAATAAACTTGTGAACTTAATTGGGAAGAAACGTAGCACCGGTTACTTTTTTCGTGCGTAACAAGCGAAGCGCTTTTCGAAAGTGGGGCATGGTGTGTTAATCCACTAGAATTTGTAAAATGATGCTAGGATTGCGGGCACAGATGAATAGCTGCTTACGTAAGATGTCTCTTTGCCCAATACGTCTCTCTCCTTTGCCCACAGGTCCAAAAGGAGGGTGGGTAATGATTTGTAACGAAATATTCGACCGTGCGTTGACAGTGAACGCTTTTGTACCTTCAAGGTTAATGCATAATTGCATCGATTAAGGTTAGCACGTATTAGGATACACTGGTACATTCATTTTGTCCGAGTTCTGACCTTATATTACCCCTTTCTGCACATTCGACCGTGACTGTAGTTTTGCATAGGCCAGGCAATATGTTTTCTTTACACTGGAGGACTACCGAACAAACGAGACGTTCTGTAAAGTTTATTCTACCCTTTCTACTCTGAGGGTCGTAGCAATGACTTATCCATTATGCCTTGTACACAAAAATGGCTTGTTGTAACATGCGAACAACTTGTAATTCGTAATTGCCTCCACTTTGCAAAGTCAGGCGTTTTGAAAAAGCTGTTTAGATAGCATTTGTAAATTATACCTCAATTTTTATGAGATCTAAAAAGTAACTGAGCATGTGTGTCAGCATCAGCATAAAACCCTGCCTCTGAGGCATGGGACTGTCTCTCTCTCAACTCTTAAGCCAAACAAACTTTTCCTGCTATAGCCCTTTCATCTACCATTAACACACTCAGTAAGACACTGACTGGAGCTTATGGGCAGATCCACTTCCTACTATGGTATGAGGTTCGGAACTCATCTTCAATGGAATGCTTTTGTCTACTTCACACTATCTGGGGAATGTAGGGCAGTTGGCAAGAGAGCCAGCAAATTGTGATGGAACAGACTGACCGTGCTGTTTAGTTTCCTCAGTCTACTGTAATTAGGCCTACTGAAAATAACTACCCACACGCTTCCATCAAATTGGCATTTCACTCCTTCATTTTTTTCTCCTTTCTCCATTGTCATCCTCACATGTTGCGAAAGCCAGAACTCACAGCTCTCTCATGCAAAGCAGCTATTAAGTAGTTTTCTGGTGATTCAGCAGTACTGTTAAGGGCCAGTGACCTGGGGTAAAGTTGCCACTGATGTAATACTTGGCCTTAATCATTGTTAAAAGCACACAAATCTAGATTAGTAGTAAATCACTTATTTGGCTGAAGTCCATTTCACACTTCTGAGCGTGTGGAGCATGAAGGCTTTCTTGGCCTCAGGGCCTAGTGATGGCGGTGTCATGTGTGTTGTGTGAGTTTTTCTGTCATGACGTCTGATGGCATATCTTAATTTGACTAAATGTCTTATATCGGGAAAATAACTCTGCAGCAATGATTTCTCGGTTAATGGACACTTTTAAGTCAAACATTTTCATGCTGAATTTACATACCTTAGATGCATTTTTTTTCCCCATAATAAGCTTTGTAGCCCGCTGCTCATGATGATCAAATTATCAGTGATCATGATGATCAAATTAAGATACAGAATGTGCTTGTATGAATGTAGCATAATAGGTCTGCTATCTTATCAACTGCTTTTCTCTCAGGCCCCAAATTGAGCCAGGTTGCTGTTGCGTTACTGTTTTGTAGTAATTTACTTTATCCTAGGTTGACCATAAATTATTAGTAAACGAAGGATGAACATTCCCTCCTTCAATGAGCAATAATTCCATATTGCTCATTCTTAATGAAAATGTTGTTACTGACCACAACATCTGCAAAATAGCATTGCTAATATACATATTTAGTTCTGTATTAAAAAATAATGTGATTGAAGGAGAAAGAATGCAAATAATTGAATTTTGTCAAACTGGTGTTATTTGTTTAGATCTAGACAGCGGTATTTTCTTTTCATCATGAAACCAATTCGAAACTTCCTTCGAACCAAATTTGGGTCACGACCCACTAGTTGAGAAACAGCTGAGGAGAATGAGAAACCTAGAGTAACGCGTTCGGATCATCGTGTGGGGACAGTTGTGATGGATACAGCAGATGAAGGTCAGGGCTACAGTTTCTTATCAGGCCTTTTCGGACATGGATCCTTATTGTGCTTCCTGACGTGCCCTCTGACGCAGCAGACCTGGCTGCTCCACTCCTCCCTCCGCTCTGCCACGTCTGTCTGAAAGGGCCCTGCGCAGTCAGCCAGACCGTTCTGCCTGTGATAACCTATCTGCTGCACGCCACAGCCCTGAGGAAGGGAAGGGCAGACTCATGCCAGCCTGGGATTAGGTTAGGCAGTCCTTGTCCTGACCTCCGGTTACACTTCACAACACGTCCCAAACGGGTGTCTTCTCTCTAGTGCGCTCGTTGCGACCGGGATCCATAGGGCGCTGATCAAAGGTTGCGCATTGTGTGGCATAGGGGGCCATTTGGGATGCACTGATAAGTGTTTTGACTCACTTCTCTTTGCAGCCACTTTGGTTTACAGTTTACAGCCTTTGTCTTTTGACGTGACCCACTTCAATTCATTTAAATACTTACAGGAACCCCTGTGGCCCCTGGATCAACTCCCTCAGTGCTCTTCCTCTTACTAGGAGGTGAATTATTCATAGCTCCGAAGTTAAATGTTAAGTATTAAATTCCTCTTTGAAGGGTTATGTGTGTGTCTCAAATGGCACCATATACTCTATATAGCGCACTACTTTTGAACAGGTCCCTCAGTGTACTGTGTAGGGAATAGTGTGCCATTTTGGAAGGTATCCTGTGTGTCCGAGTAGACATATTTCTCTGGTTGGATCACATGACCTAACAGCACAACACCACTGGATGGTCACAGAGCTTTGTGGGCGTGCCCAGCACCAGCCTGTGCGAGTGGCATCAGAGATGTTTTTCAACAGGTGAGCACGTGTGAAGGGAAAGGCTTGGTTCTTAGGCGGGTAAGTTGGTTTTGCGTTCAGGGAGACTTTGAGTGATCAGGATTCAGCAATTCACATCTTGGAAACAGGAGGAGAGAGGATGCAGAGGGATAAGGACAGATAGGGCTAGTGTATGACACAGAGAGAGGAGGTGTGTGAGAGATCGGGTGGGTGGGGGGGTGCCCAGTAGCATTTAAGGGTGTTACGACACAAGTTTTCTTTTCTAGGGCGAGAGAAAAGGAGACCCAGTTCCCCTATCCAACATCCTGGCTTAACAGAACACATCTGTGGTCTTCCAACATGGTCCTGGTAGTTTAGATTACAACACATTTTCCGAGACATATCGAAGAAGACTCGAGACGCTAGATTATTTTGTTGCGTGGACGTGCAGATCTCGATAGCTCGAGGCGCCACCTTCCAAGGTAGAGTGCGCCACATTTTTGATAAGGGTTTTGCGAGCGTGAAGACAATTGTATTGGAACTGTATCAAGTTTGTGTGGAGTGCGCACATCCGCGATTGACGGCTGCAATCCCGCGTGGTACCTCTCAAACATGCCGGTGTAAATTCAAACGCCATGGAAATGATCATGAATATTGATATAAGTCTGTGTAGCATTTTATTCCCTTGTAATGTAAACAGGCCCTAAGCCAACAGCGAAAGAGTTATTTAAGGGAACCACATTTTTCTGGGTGTTGTTTTTTTTCTATCTGCCTTTTCTTTTGGGGCCCTGATTCGAGGCGCTGGTCCAGACAGAGAGAGGGAGTTAGAGGAGAGTGAAGAGGGTTCAGTGAGTGGTTGAGAAGTGGAGAGGGGGTTTCTAACGCTGAAAGAAAATGAAAGATATAGGAAGTGGGGAGGCTGAGGGAAAGATCAATGGAGTTGAATGTATGTAGAGGGGTGGGGGCTGTGTGGGTGCAGGGGTGGGGTGCGGGTGGGGTTGTTGGGTCAAGGAGCTCACCATGAGAAAAACGGTCCAGAAGAATGTGCATGGAAGGTTAGTCAGAAGATGCACTTGATTGTTTCAAGGTGCACTCCTATTATTGGCTGCAAGTGTTTCCCCCAGCCAGCGGGCTTACCAAGAGTTCACCGACTTTCCTGTGTGTGTGTGTGTGTGTGTGTGTGTGTGTGTGTGTGTGTGATTGTGCAGAAAGAGCATTTCACACAGGCATCTGTGTTCTCTGGGAGAAGAACAGGGTTCATTCATGGAGCAGACTGCGTTACTATTGAGCCACACTGTAATCTGCTTAACAACGCCTTACTATGCAGCGATGTATCTCATGGTTCTTACGCACAACAGACTATTTTGTTTTCTCAAGGTGGTGAAATAGTTAGGTTTCATTTGCGTGCATGTCCGTGTGCACACTCTATGGCTCTACACCTCGTTGGACCTAATTGAGGATTCTTCCTCTTGTTTCTCCAGCTCTTTCCCAACCCCCGTCAACATTTCCACTGTGAGCATGAAGAGCGTACCCCTGCTATGAATTGACAATGGTTCCCACCCCCTGCTGTGCCCTCGAATCGTGGGCCGGCCGAGCATTACCATTTCAAAACAGCCAGCGGACAGACTGCATTGTGGGCCACGGCGCCCAAGAGTTCCCTTCCTCACATCAGCAACAATGCAAGACCAATCATTTCCATGTTTAACCTTGGGAGGAAATGCGTTTCACCCCCTTCCCTGGCCCCTTCCCTTAAGAATGCCAGGCATTTTGCAGGGATATCCTTTAAGAAGTAGGCTAGCCCTGCCAACTTAAATCCTCCCTGTGGAGTTTGGACCGCCAGTCCTGTGATGTGTCCCAAAGGGCACCTAACCCAACTATAGGGCAACACTTTAGATCACTAAGGACCTATGGTCCCAGTTCTGAATGACGATCAGGTCCCTCCCTCTGTATTAATGACAACACTGGTTCTAGATCAGCATAATAGTGCAGTATGGGAATAGGGTGCCATTTTGGACGCAATACTGATGCCAAACTAGAAAGATCTCGACAGCTGGGAACATGGGGATCCTGCCAAGGTGTTCCAAGCTGCGAAAGCATTCCCCAAGCCTCAGCTTTCACAACACGTTGCCGTGTGTACAAGCAGCTACTGTGATGTTTGAGCCTTGGTGAGTCAGCATGACAGGGGGTAAATAGCTGTGTAACATCTACGTTTTGCACTGTGCCACTGATTTAACTTCCAGCATATATCTATTTCTGACTGAGTTGCGCTTTGTGGAGTGAATTGCCCAGCCGCTCCGGGATGGAAGATGCTACAGCAGGGGGATATTAATCCTATCGTGCGGTACCTCTTTGTGGGGTGTGAAATCATGCTGACGCTGTGAATGGGCCTGTTGGCTGTTTTTATGTAAAGCCACGAAACGTGTTTCTGTAGAGATACCATTGACGTATTGTAAATCTCGACCAATGGCTTTGAAGGATTATGTCTCCAAGGGGTACAGGGATACAGTCCCCCCCCGCCAGTCCTCTCTCTCTTATCCTGACTAGGTTCCCTAAAGTGGGTTGTGCGACCCCTGAGTAATGGATGGAGGCTGATATGTAGAGGGTAGGAGTTGAACATCAAGGTAACTCAGACTGTATCGATAAAACAAATCACTACCAAACTGAGGGCTGGCCTTAGGGCCGGGAGATGTTAATGTTGCTGTCAGACTGCCCCCTGTGATTTGGATTAGTGGAGGTCTTTACATGTCGCTTCATCAGTTGACATTCTGTCCTGCCGGCCATAGCTTTCATCTAAACTTTTACTGCTATCTTGGTTAAACGTCGTGAAAGTAAGGTGAACTATCTGATACGGTGAGAAGGGTTCTGTCACAACAGCTATCCCGTCAGATGGGTTCTATGAACAACATTACATTTGACCTTTTATATTTGTGAAATAATCTTATTTAAATCTGAAATCAGATAGACCTCCGTGTGTTCTGAAACTGGACCCTCTGTGGTAAAGGTGCAGAGTTCAATTAAGTTAGGTGGTAGCATGACACATCATGTCTGTATGTCCAAATAATATCTAGGCTTTAGGGTGTGTGTAGTTTGCCTCATGGTGAAGTTAGACACAACATATCATCTCATATCCTGTTGAATTTACATTCGCGATGGTGTCATTGACAGATATATGCAGGGGTGGTGGGGTGTGGATTTCAACAGCGCTATCTGGGTTGGTCATGAACTTTCGTGTGGCGGAACAGAGTGAATCAGAGTTGAATGAAGGATGTTGATGGGCGGCGTTCAGCCACTCAAACTAGAGTCCTTAGATACAGAGCATATATGGTGTATAGAACTAGAATTTGTAAATACAGAACGTATACGGTGTGTAGAGCAAGAGTTTCCATTAGAGACAGAATGTACCTGTGATGTGTAAAACCATTTCTACCACAGTCTGGTTAATCTGGTTTACTTCTGCATTCTAACAGGATGTCAAAGAGGACTCCAGTGGGCACCCAGCAGCCTCTCAATAGATGTCTCAGTACCGTTACTTACGGTTGTGACAGTTTTACTTTAGTGGAAACTGCACTGGGGCCTGAATAATTGCAATTGACTATTGCCTCATTTGACGGTGACGTGAGCTTCAGCCTGCAGTGCGTTTTTATAGATTATCTCTGTGACAAGCGTGTGCTGCAGCCTGGAACTAGATTGTATTGATTTACTTCTGTACAGTTGGTGTACCCGTGGTCTCATGAAAGGGACAGTAATGGCACGCTGGATGGCCGTCGCAGACTTGTCCAGTGTGTAGCTACATTAGAATGTTCTGACGCGGTTTAGGCCTCGCTGGCATGGACGGCATCTGACAGTTTCGGGATGTGAGGTTTTCTCCATTCTCCCTGTGTAATTAGGTTATTTCAAGCGCACTGGCCACATTTAAACGGCCTTAGTAATCAGAGAGGACGGCGTGTTGTTAGGAATGAAGAAACTGAAGAAATTACCGCGTACCCCGATCTCGAAACCTTCTGCCGTCTCCCCAGGCAGTTTGACCAAGACCCCGCCTATTGATTCGCATCGCGTCCAATTTCTTTTTCTATATTTGACCTCAGCCGTATGCGCCCCGGTCAAAAGCAGTGCGCTATATATGGGCTGGGGTCCCGCCTGGGAATCAGCCGTGAACTGGCTCTCACCCTCAGCCTCCGCTTCAGCACCGGGCCACACTCATCGGAGGCAGGCCGTTAAAAGTCATTATCGTCATTACCGTAATTATTTTCTATATTTACCTGTGATGAAATGAGGCCAAATGAGATGTGCCGGTTCACCCGTTCTAGTGGCGTGTGCAGTCCCACCACCCCCACTCCCCGGGGCCGTGTTACAGTGGGCAGGCATTCTAAGCAGCCCGGACTGCGGGTTCGTTCGTGGGAACAGCGTGACGTGCTCACAGTCTGACACACTGTGGGGGGGGGGGGGGGG
>JACXGI010004351.1:0-31533 GCA_016801175.1 Esox masquinongy
TTTCTGAGATACTGAATTTGGGGTTTTCATTAGTTGTCAGTTATAATCATCAAAATTAAAAGAAATAAACACTTGAAATATATCAGTCTGTGTGGAATGAATGTATACATTATACAAGTTTCACTTTTTGAATGGAATTACTGAAATAAATCAACTTTTTGATGATATTCTAATTTTATGACCAGCACCTGTATGTGTGAAGCAACATTTTACATGTTTGCCGCTAATGAATGCAATAAGCCTTCCATGTTGAACAAGATGTGAATGAGTTTCTTGTAGAAATCAGTTCATCCTATACTGGAGGGGGGTCCAGGGTGCTCTGGGCATTACTGAATCAAATTAATTAATTACTTGAAAGTTCTTTTTACTGAACGATGTGAAAAGATTAGAGTCAGTCAAAAGATCTGAACTTCCCATTGAGTCATCCATCCCTCACACTAGTATACACTTTGATGGTGTATGCATTCTTTTGCAGGACTTTCTGTCCTTGTACTCCGTTTTGCTGTTACTCCAAACTGGAGTAGCCGATTGGTGATGATTTAGGTACAGTCTTCCCACCAGTTTGTCATGGAGTTTTTTTTACCAATTTTTTATCTACATAAAAAATATGACTCTGATTCTGAGCTGTATTTCAATGCTGCAATGTAACATTTCCTTCAAAGACTCACTTTAAAGATTGATGCGTCCAGTAAAGTAATTATGTTAACATACAGATATTATACACTAGCAAAAGTTACTGGCAAACAAGCTATATAAAGCAGGTGAGTAAACTGACCTCGCAGAACTAGTAGGTATTACAAACTGGGATGTTTTCAGATAACAGAAGATTTCATAGAAACTGTTGACAATTTATTTCTTTTTTTACGAGTGTCATTTGGCATTTATTGGCCCTTTGGTTTCACCTTAGCATGTGGTATATTACACATTACCTCAGTTGTTTAGGCAGAGGAGGCGTTTAGCATTCTGCCTTGTTCGCCATGCATTAGCAGTCAACACACAGAGCATAGCAGGGCCCGCAGAGCACAGATTATCATGAAGAAGCACCTCGGAGCATCTCTCTTCCATCCCTCCGTATGCCTGTCCCAGTCTATTAACACACCAACCCAAAAGTGTTGCGACGCAGGAGGGAATAAAGCGGTCTTCTTAGCCAATCTGGATAATATACTGATTAAGGGTTAGTGATTGGTCAGACAGGCAGGTATAGGCCAGCGAATCGTTTTAAAGGGGAGATGTTAAAGGGTAGGAAGCAAAGCTATCTCAGGCCTTGTACATCTGTGTAAAAGGTTCAGCCAAAAGGCTAGTTGGATAGTAATCATACATGCTGATTTGTAACATTAAAGTATTTGCTTTTAGTTTGAAAAATGGAACTGAAATTAGTGGTCATTATAGTCCATTGTATGTTTTGTTATGAATGTATACATCTGAACATTGTGTATTGAATAGGCTGGCTGAGTTCAATTTGTGACATCACACTCCTTGTGAAAAAAAAAGAATAACGACAGACACTTGACAGACAATTGAACACATTTTCCTAACCAGGAACTAACAAGAACGAATGGAACAGAATCACATTATGGTATCCACAGGAGAATCTTTGGAGTTTAAATGAAATGGCTTGGCTGTAACCGTATAACCATTATATTGTGTCGGTAGCTTAACAGTGTTCATTGAATTAAACACTGTTCCACATCAATGCACTGCAGCACCTCCCCTCAGAGCAATGTAGCACTGCAGCGTAGTAGAGAAGGGTCTATGGAGACTGACATAGTAATTGGTTAATGCACTAGGTTATGTGTAATGAGAATGGAGTTGAAGTTACCCAGCTGTATGTTCTGTAGTCGTATAGTACTGCTGCCTGCTACTACATACAGCACAGCACAAACTGTTCCAGACACTCTAGAATATATTCATGCGTTTCTTTTTACTACAATACAATGAGTGAAATAGGTTTTTTTTCCCAAAAATGTGTGCTTAAAGCCCCAATCCAGAGAAATTTCCTTTTTGTATGTTTTGTATAAAAAAACATGTTCTAAATTCTCAGAGCTCCAGCATAGTAGGTGGCTGCCTTCCACCTATTGTTTGTTTACAGAACCGCAATGACACCACAGAGGGAAAGGTAGCTAGCTAGCTACTGTCAACACAGTATCATTCCACCCCACACCTACCAAGTGTTGCTTTCCAACAGTTTAGCTAGTGTTCCTGCAAGGGAAGTAGCTGGCCAACACCTCTACTGCTGGGGCGTTCTCAGAACTGCAGGGGTGTACTGCTCAACTGGCAAATCAAGGGACACTGTATAGGAGTAAACAACATTATTTTGGTATGAGTAAGAGAAATGTGTATAATATATTCTCCATGTGGAAGCTATAGTATTCCTGCTAGTATTTTACTTTAAGTTTTGGTTTACCGGCTTCAAAATCAAGGAAACAATACATCTATTTTGTATTGTAAAGATATTTCCTAGCAATATTGGTGGCACAATTATTCCAGAACTTGTTCAACCGAGAAATGGCGGAGGGTTTTTGCTTGCCCCAGCAATGGTACGTCAATATACACCCCCGTCTCCAAAATAGTTGGGACGCTGAACAAAATGTAAATAAAAACAGAATGCAATAATGTGCAAATCATTTAAACCCTATATTAAATAGAAAATAGTACAAAGACAACATGTCAAAAGTTGTGTTATGCCAAAAACCTAAACCTGGATGAATATCACACAACTAATTTGGTCAATTGTGAGAAATTTTACATGGGTAGTGTTATTATGCTGTACAGACTTGTTGTTATGACATATAAATGTAGTACTTTAATGTCATAGGGGGGAATTGTGAGAAAACATGTCTTTTCCTGATAATATGGGTGTATTTTAGTTCTATACTTTTGTTAGAGGGCACAACACAGAGTAATGTTGCTTTGCAAATATGTGCCATTTTCTTTCCATCCTTGGAAACTGCACAAAGGGCAATGGCTGGACATGTGGTGCTCATTACCCCATACATCCTGTCCATACATTCCGTGTATGGATCCAAGAACCTAGGGAGGGTGGAACATACATTGCGCTTATATGATTGGAAGACAGCCAGATAGTGGAGGGGATGTGTTATATGTTTGTCTAGTATAAATGTGCTGTTAAAGACAAAGACATTTGGAGAAGCACAGAGACATCTGGAAAGACCACGAGGAGAGAGATGGGAAGAAGGCTGAACATCTAAGACAGACATGTACTATATTTTGTGAATAAACAACAAGGAACGCTTCTCCCCCTGACTTGGGTCCATTATTATTCTGCAAAAGAGCCAGAAGCCAACAATTGGTAACAGGTCAGTAACATAATTGGGTATTAAAAGATACTTCCAGAGAGGATGGGTCTGTCAGAAGTAAGGATGGGGAGGGGTTCGCCACTCTGTGAAAGACTGTGTGGGCAAATAGTGCAACAATTTCGGAATTAACGTTTCTCAATGTAAAATTGCAAAGTGTTTGGGGATCTCATCATCTATGGTACATAATATAATTAAAAGATTCAGAGAATCCAGAGAAATCTCTGTACACAAGGGACAAGGTCGAAAACCAATATTGCATGGTCCTGATCTTCAGGCCCTCAGACGGCACTGCATTAAAAACAGACGTGATTCTATAGTATCACTCCACGGACTTCCGAAAACCATTGCTTGTGAACACAGTACGTCACTTCATCCACAAATGCAAGTTAAAACTCTACCATGCAAAGAAGAACCCAGATATAAACAAGATCCAGAACTGCTACCACCTTCTCTGGGCTTGAGCTCATTTACGATGGACTGACGCGATGTAGAAAACAGGCCTGTGGTCTGACGACAAATCAAAATTTGAAATTCTTTTTAGGAATCATGTACGGCGCATCCTCCGGGCTAGAGAGGAGAGGGACCATCCGGCTTGTATTAAGCACACAGTTCAAAAGCCAGCATCCGTGATGGTTTGGGAGTGCATTAGTGCACATGGCATGGGGGACTTGCACTTCTGTGAAGGCACCATTAATGCTGAACAATATATACTGGTTTTGCAGCAACATATGCTACCATGCAGACAACATCTTTTTCAGGGAAGGCATTGCTTATTTCAGCAAGACAATGCCAAACCACATTCTGCACATATTAGAACAGCATTGCTCCGAAGTAAAAGAGCCTGGGTGCTAAACTGCAGTCCAGACTTATCCCCCACTGAAAACAATTGGCGCATTATGAAACAAAACAAATGACAAAGGAGACTGTTGAGCAGCTGAAATCCTATATCAAGCAAGAATGAGAATACATTTCACTTTCAAAGCTACAGCAATTGGTCTCCTCAGATCCAAAATCCTTACATTGTTAAAAGAAGAGGTGATGCCACGTAGTGGTCAACATGCCCCTGTCCCAACTCTTTTGAAATGTGTTGCTGGTATCAAATTCAGAATGGGCATGTATTTTTCCCCAAAAAAACTATTTCTCAGTTTCAACATTTGATATGTGTTTTTTGTATTATTTCCGATTAAATATAGGGGTAAATGACTTTCACATCATTGCATTCTGCTTTTAATTGCATATTACGCAGCGTCCCAGCATTATTGGAAACTGAGTTGTACGTGAGGAGATAATCATGTGTCCTTGTGATGGCAATGGAAGGGAGGAAGAGTGCAGCTTTCCATTTGACACCAGAATCTAGACTTCGGCTTGTGTTGTCCAATTTACTTTTACCCCAATTGTTCTCCTGAATTTGATCATTTCCACTACTTAATTAAGGCCCTGCTTCATCGCTGCAGCTCAGTTGATTTTGAGATAAAGTATGTGTCTCCTGAAGCACACCCGATGCCATTCTGGTTCTTTTCATGCTGCTTACTCAAATAGGCAGACTAGTCCAGAATCTTTATGCACAAGATGGAGCACACTGTCTGGACTTCAAGCTTGACTGAGCTGGACTGGGCAAGGCAACCCAATTTGGCAGCAAAATTCAATTAGTAACCCCGCAAACTTGGATGGAGGTGATTAATTACACCGCCCACCATGAGACACCTGGGCCAATCTGAGTGCCGGATTCTAACCCTGATCTCCGAATAAAGAAGCAGTGACATTACCTCTGCGGCATTTAGGAAGGTCCTGGAAGCATTTTAGAATGTACTTTGTGTGCACCCAAATTAGCCACAATTACTGTTGATATATTATGACCTTTTTCATATTGCATTGAAGTAATTCCAAATATTGCTCCTGTACCTTAAATAGTTTATTCATTCCAGTTTCTTCCTGCCTGAGTTTGTATTACTTTAAATGTGACACATTCACACATTATGTCGTTCATGCACTTTATTGTCCTCTATGTGAGAATTACCCGTACACACACACACACACACACACACACACACACACACACACACACACACACACACACACACAATACTGTATACAGACACATCGACTTTGCATTACAATTGCGGCAGTGTTTCTCAAGCCAGCGTAAATAATCGTGACAAATGATTACACAACACTGTTTAGATGTCCTGAGGTGGAGGTTGGCTTGATTCAATTTCAAACCGCATTTTTATATAATAATATTATTGCTTTCTGTCTGTTGGCTCCCTGGCTGCTGTAGGCGATTGAGCATATCTACTAATGAGACACTTGACACAAGCTATACTTTCATCCATCAATTTCTACTGTTTGAGGTGGATATATTTTATATTTTGTGTAAGCAATGTCTTAACGCTGCACACAGAACAATATTACTCAGGTAAAGAATGCTGTCACTAAAAAACCTTTGAACATGTTTCTTGAGAGTGAGCCTTTCCCAGAAAATCATGCCTTACAGCACTAAAACCAACTCATCAGAATGCCCCCATCCAGTGACCAGACTAGTAATTCGGATTGGTCCGATGAGGTCCTGATAGCCTGCAGGAAAAGAAAGTCATGGCAGGGTTTTGAATTACGTCTGGGTTTGGGTTAGGAATGGCCTTAAAAGTCTTCATCAGTTACTGACATCAAAATAATTTCATCAGCAAATAGAAGGATACTTACATAATCATGTATAATATAAACATGACATCAAACTCCAATAGACTACAAATACACAGCACTGGTGGAAAGTCTACACACCTTTGAACTTTTCACACTTAGTCACGCCAGTGGGGGAGAGCTTCATGCATGTAAATAATGTTTTTTCCTGATAACTTTTTAAATTATACTGTGTATTAAAAATACAACACTAATATAATAATTGGATAAGTCTCCACCCCCCTTTCAAAACCAAACCTAAATTATCTCAAGTGTAACCAATGACCTTCTAAAACACATAAGAAAATTTGTCTCCAACTTATTAAATTGTTGTGATTAACATAATTTCATGATGAATTCAGCAGTTTCTTTAAATTTCCTCTGTTGGGTAGAAAATTGCAAAGCATACATCAACCATGGGTACCAAAGAGCTTTTAAAAGCACCAAGAGACAAGGCTGTGGAAAAACAAATCAGGGGATGGGTATACAAATATCTCAAAGTGCTTCAACATCCTTTGGAGCACGGTCAAGACAGTAATTAAGAAGTGAAAGTTGTTTGGCACCGCCAAGACCCTAGCACTCCACAAATTTGGCAGCAAGCACTCCACAAATCTAAGCTGTATGGCTGGATGGCAAGAAAGAAGCCATTACTCAAGAAAGACTATCTCGATACCTGTTTGCAGAATGACAAAAAGTTTAAAAAGAGGATTCTTTAGTTGACAAAATGATACTGAACTTTTTGACCCAAATGCTTGGCACAAACCCAACGACACATCACAAGTAGAATACCAAAGAACACCATCCCTATTGACAAGCATATTTGTTGTAGCCTCACATTAGGAGACAGTTCTTATCAACACTTGTTAGGATAGAAGGAAAAATTGATATAATTTGTATAGAAAAGTCCATGAGGAAAACATGTTGCCCTCTGCAATCTGAACTGAGAAGGAAGTTCACTTTTCATAATTACAACGACCCAACACACATAGCTGAAGCTGAAGTGTGACTTGAAAATTGCACCCCAATGAACCTGAGCTTGAATCGAAGAACCTGACAGAGCTTGAAAGAAGAATGGTTGAATAGTGACAAATTTAGGTGTTGTTGTTAGGGACCTATCCTACCAGACTTATAGCTGTACATACTGGTATAATTGCTTCAACCAAGTATCAACTCAGAGGGCTGAGGACTCATCCAATTTTATTTCACACACACACACACACACACACACACACACACACACACACACACTATGGTGTGTATATAGGTGGGCAGTTAATGAAACTCTGAGGCACAAACTTGACAAAATGTAAAAAGTTCAAACATTAGATTTTCTAGAGACACTGCGGTTTGAGTTTTAATAAATATTTTTGTGCTTTGGCACTAGTGGATATGGGAGTACATGCTTTCATTAACTCTTAAATAAATAAATAACTGGGGGCTTTGTGTGTGTATGTGTGTGTGTGTGTGTGTGTGTGTGTGTGTGTGTGTGTTTGTGTGAGATTACGTAATGTCTGAAGCTGATTGGACAGGTATGGATGTATTCCAAACTATTTTCTCAATCTGCCCTAGACATTTCAGTGCCCAGTTTCTCCTCCCATTTTGCCATAATAGCATCTGTTGAGGTTTGACAGATGGAAACTTGTCAAATTGAAGAGATATACATTTGTTTGAGGTGGGGCACATTTTGATCCACCCATCACTGCCAAAAAAAAGAAGAGGTGGCAATTTTCACACTCCATTCCAAGCCAGCTGGATGATGCAGCCTTGTCAAGCTAAAACCTGACAGCGTGGATGTTAGTGGCCGAATAATAAGCTATACAATTTGGGAGAGACAGAACATGTTAGATTTACATAGTGTACTTAGTAGTGCTTTTGACCTGTTCTGTGGGTTTTATAATCCCAGCTGAATGGATTGATAAGGGTTTATTTGCTTATAAAATCACTTGGGTATTCTCGTGCGGCAGTCTCACCCCTGCAGAGCAAGGGCGCGCTTCCCGCTGATATAACAGACAATAAGAAGAGCGTGCACTAGGAAGGAGAGGGCATGTTCCAGAACAGCACCAGCACGCACTGGGGAAACACAGAAGTTCTGGAACATTCTAGGGGTAGGTGGGAGGTTTAGCCCAATGCCTCCACACATGCCTCACATGAAAGCTGATTGGGAGGCTACAGAGCCTTGCTTCAATAGGACCTCAACTAGTCAGGATCGTTTTTAAACTATAAACTTGTCTTAAGTACAGGAACATCAAAATCGCCCTGATAAGCACTCAAACGCATATGATAACGGATATGAGTATGACAAGATTGGCACACCACTAACAGCAACAACCACCCCGAGAATGGATCACTGAAACCCAGAGGACAATGCCTGGACACTTTTTGTTATAATGTGTTCTCCTTGTGTTGTTTCAGTTGTTTTAGGATTCTTTTTGCATTTCTTTTCTGTTCAATAAAATGCCTTCAGGCATCGCACCGCCATCCCTCTCCACGTCGTTTCTCTGCCTTCGCTGCAGGATAAACTTGCAGATATTCAGGAAAAGGGGAAACAGTTGCGGGAGGAAAACCATTTACATCATATTAACTCACCTCAGCAGGGATATTGGAAGTGTTTTCCAAAATTATATGTTTGTGGAAGGGCAGAGGGTAGTGTTTTCTATAAATATAGTAAAAGAAGGGTAGAGCTGATACATTCAAGAAACAGTCCAGTCCTTTACTGCTCAGGTGCTGAAGCAAATCTGAAAACCAATTATTCCATGAACGTTTCAGTTATCAAATCAGCTTCCTTTCAGCCTGAAGGTCTTTTCATTACAATTTCTGAATGCAGTTTTCTTTCAGATTAGAGATGCAGTCGAGATAGGCTTGGCATATTTCAGGAAACTTTGATAAAAAAAAGTTTGCATCAATCTAAGCAACCTGAATCAAATCTCATTAAGGCATATAAGCAAATGTCTTATTTCTCAGAAACACAGAAAACTTGATGATGCTTCAATTCCTTTCTGTAGGATATACCTATGAAAGCCTAGTATAAATGATAGTATAATTCTATATTCAGTACAAAGCTTTCATCAAGACAAATGGTGGATGCTTTGAAAAATCTAAACTATAGATCTATTCTGATTATTTCACAATTTTGGGATACTTTGACTGGTACTGTAAATAGCCTATCATTTAAATTTACAAGAAATGTTGGAAGCAAAGGAGAGCGAGTGCAGCTGGCTCGCAGGCTACTGTGAAGAAATAACATTGTATCGTTGCCAAATGTTAAAATATTATGTGATCTGTTCCATCAGTCTTGTATTTACAGGCAATGTTGTACAGTCTGAATGTCTTTACAATACACTATGCTGTCCGAGCGCAACTAGATGGGAACAACTTGTTTTTTGAAAAACACCCCATACACTTTGGTGATTGGCTGGTAGTTTTCTAGAATCCAAAGAGGTTAAAACAAGTAGACCCGACAAGATAAAAGCAGATGTCCCTGGAGAAACTCAACCAATTCACTCCTAACTTGACAACTTCGATTTATGCTCAAACACACACAGATTGTAAAAATGTACTTTATGGCCACCAAAAAATACTGCCCTAACGAGAACAGGTCGGCCCAGCGGTGGTGTTCCATTCCATAGCTACGGTAGTCATGGGAGAGCACAGCAATGAACGCTGGCACAGGTCTAGCAAAATCTGGATTTTTAGAGATTAATGTTTTTTTGGATACACAGATGGCTGCTAAAACGCTTCCATCTACATAATGGCTCGATCTGACTTGAGACAATGCCTCCTTCTACGAATTGTATTTAAACAATTGTTTATGAATACATGTTAAATTGGGGTCTCCAACAAGCCGATTGCAAGCTACCAGTAGGTGAGTTGTGTTTCAGCGCAAACTGGTCATAAACCTAAAAAAACAAACAAACAAACAAAAAAGAAACCGTTACCTCCCGGTGACGGGAAATGTTATCCTGCGCACAGGAAGTGATGCGTTTGATGTATCAAACAAAGAGCTGAGGCTGGACAAAATAAAGAATTGGCTACTCTCATTTTGTGGATCAAGCAGCGAGAGACACTAGCCAATTTTATTTTTAAAAAAATTTAATAAGTTCAGAATGTAACGGTACCTAAGAAAATATGGTTTGGATCAAAAGAAAGCAAATCTGGTAAAAGAGAGGCAGATAGACGCCGTTCGGAGTGAACATTGGTGCAGCTGCCTATCCATGATGGATGGAACTCATCATTGAGCAAAATGCATTACACTTTGACGCTGATGTGGCAATTCTTCTGTTAAACAAGTAAGTCAAGTTAGCTAAAACGCTAGCTACTTAGCTAACCTCACACTGTGTTAGTATTTGCCCTATTGGTGTTAATGTGGCTAGCCATACAGACAGAGCAGACATGGCTACAGTAACTAACTGTACATCTATCCAGCACACATTGTTCGCAAGTTTTGCTACTACTACCAGCTTCTAATAACGTCAGCTTGCCAGCAAGGACAATGTTAGCAGCCTAGAATAACCTCATACTGTTGTTAGTAATTGGCTATAACCAATTACCAGGCAAAAACGATTGGCCAATGTGGTTACCTAGCTAACTTTCTGTGGATAAAGAGGCGAAGTGCCGTCTGTAAATGCTGTTTGCTTTGCTTACTAGCCCAGCTAGTAGTGCTGTAATCGGAAAACATTACCAGTGCGAGTTTAGACTAGTAGCTGGCTATTCTCACGTTTCCTATGTATGCTACATCAGATGCATTTCGGCAGCTCGCCGCCTGTAGCCGTCTGTTCATGCTGTTTGCTTTGTTTACTAGCCCAGCTAGTAGTACTGTAACTGGAAAACATTACCAGGGCGAGTTTAGACTAGTAGCAAGCTATTCTTACGCTTCCTATGTATGCTACATCAGATACATTTCGTTTAATTAATTTTAGTATATAATTAAAAATAATCGTATGTCAACTCACCTGGTCGATGAAGAATTATTTTTAGATGAATAAAGTGCACAGATGACGTGTGAGGCTTTAAGAGTGAACCGACGTCCCACCAGCAACCGCTGAGATTTCTGGGAAAATGTGGCGGAAATACTAAGTGTTTTGAAAGTTATGTCATTCAGCTTTAAGCCTTAGAATTGTTATCAAATATATATTTTTTCAGGAATGCTTTATAGGACAGTTAAGTGGTGAAAGATTATTCTTTTTAGCTTAGACCAAAAGACCACCCTGTGCCGCCTGTGGTCATGGCTAGAAAAGTTAGTCTTGAGATGAGAGTCCAAAGTAACAGTGTCATGTCACTTCGACATGAGTGATTGGCATTGTGGGGGAAAAAAAGAACAGCTAGCAAAATATTTTTAGCTATGTCATTAGGCCAAATATTTTGTTTTTACTGTTAAAAAAGAAACATACAATTTTCTTTTATATAGTACAGTAATTTTAACTGTATGTTTATCTTCATATCATTCCCACACATAGGTATACATATGCATCATTTGACTTACTAGATGTTATCAACACTAAAGATAGAGCAGTTGGTACACATCAAGACTGAAAAGAAAAATTCTAAGTAGTGGTGTTGAGTGTAGTGTGGGTTTGGGCCAAACCCTCTCCAAATCCCTCAACATATTTGACTTGATGGTTCCTATTATCTTCATATATCCAGGTGTGATTAGGGTAAATTATGGGGGTCCAATTTGAGTGGTACCGTCCTATGTTTTGTATCTCTTCAGTATTCAGGCACATAATACTGTAGTATGGGAGACAAAGGTTAACCCCTTCGAATGTTGCTGAGTGGACAGGTAGGAAAATTAGTGCCAGGAGAATCTATGACCTACATGATAACTGAATATCTAATAATCTGACTCCATATTATTAGTAAATAAATGTTATCGTAAATTACCATATGTTGGAAGTCCTTAGTAAAGGTTAGCTACTCCTTTAATCACAAGCCTAATATTAAAATGACATGTGTTTCTGGGGTTCACCCAGACTGGTCAAAAACCCAGAACTCAGGGATGCCTACAATGGCATGTGTCCCTGGGACCAAACTAGACCCAGAACTCAGGGATGCCCACAATAGCATGTGTCCCTAGGACCAACCTAGACCCAGAACTCAGGGATGCCCACAATAGCATGTGTCCCTAGGACCAACCCAGACCCAGAACTCAGGGATGGCCACAATGGCATGTGTCCTTGGGACCGACCTAGACCCAGAACTCAGGGATGCCTACAATGGCATGTGTCCCTGGGACAAACCTAGACCCAGAACTCAGGGATGCTTACAATGGCCACCCAGACTGCTCAGAGACCCAGAACTCGGGGATGTCAAGTCTGGTCACTTTGACTTACGTATGTGTGTGTGATTATAACTTGAGCTCAGCCTTATGAGCATGAGTGTGAAAATTAACGAGCAGTGCCATAGTAATCTATATTCCAAAGTAATACAATGTATTCCAATGAAGTAATAAAGTTACAAAATAAAACATAGTTACATACCAGCACAATTCAGCGTCCTCCCCACTAGCCTAAAAGTCTACTAAGTATATCATAAGCTGCAATAGCATAAGACATGAAGGTATGCTAGGAGCTTCTGTTAACAATGGGAGGTCTTTTTAATGATGACAAACTCAAATAACTTTTTGGAGACATGGCTATTTATCTTAAAATCAGACATATCTAAAACACTCCCCCAAGTAGTCATTACCATTACTTTACCTTGGCAAACACTGAATACAAAGGACAGGAACTGTCCAGTTGTTGTCAGACATGCAACAAGGTCAATCATTTCTACAATGTTCTTGTGAAGTTTGATCCATAACCCGTACAGTACAATAAAACATATCAGATTATTTTGCCCTTTATGGGGAACAGGGGAAATCCAAACACTACAGATAAATGTCCACAATATCACACATTTAGTTTGCTCAGATTTTCATACCTGTCATACATTCCAGTTTGCTCAGATTTTCATACCTGTCATATATTCCTGTTTGCTCAGATTTTTATTCTTCTCATACATTCCAGTTTGCTCAGATTTTCATACCTCTCATACATTACAGTTTGCTCAGATTTTCATACCTCTCATACATTACAGTTTGCTCAGATTTTCATTCCTCTCATACGTTCTAGTTTGCTCAGATTTTCATACCTCTCATACATTCCAGTTCACTCAGTGTCACACCTCTTCAGGTGAGCTCAGGAGGGTGGGGCTGATGGCCCACACCTGGTGTTCCAGATCTTTAGAGAAGCAAATGTTACCCAGGACACTGATAAACATCACCAAGGGTCTGTTGGAGACTTGGTGGGGCCACATCTTTAGAGAAGCAAATGTTATGCAGGACCCCTGATTTACATCACCAAGAGTGTGTTGGAGACTTGGTGGGGCCAAACGTGTCACTTCGTCGAATACACTTCTGCTCTTCCTCAACAGACATTTCTCATTACACTACAATACAAGCAAAATGTCACTATGATAAATCTAACCTTTCTAAGGAACCCGTACCTGTGTACTCGCATTAATAATCTGATCTATCAAAGCATTTGGGGAGTAATTGCTGTCAGCCAGCCTGGTCATAAATCGTGATACCTCAATCACACAAGCACCATAAATCACAGTTAAAAAGTTAACCCGTAACATATGCTCTTTCTGCAGTTCTCCAGCTTTTTCAAGTTTGAGATTAGTGGTTGTGTGATTCAGCTTGTGTCTTTATTTTCCTGGCGCATACTGTGGTGAAAATCCACTACATTTATGTCCAGGGCCCAGAATCCTGGGACATGGGTCCTGGAATGTTGCATAGAAAAGGGTGTGGTTGAACTCCCCTCGACCCTCTCCTTGCCAGGTCATTTAATCTTACTGTGGACATCTCACTCCCTCTACGAGTGGGTCAGACCATCAACACCTCATGCTGGTGAGGCAGCCAAGAACATTTCCCCTGGGTGGTGCGGTGAGACAATACAAGCATGGGGTGAATGATGGAAACACAAGCAGGCCTGAGGTATTTTAATAAACCAGTCTATGTGGGAAGCCAGAGGCCAGGTCAAGGCAAACCCTGTAGGGGAGAGTGTAGAGAGAGTAGAAGGGAGTTAATTGATATTCAAGTCATTTTGTGGATGCTCTTAACCAGAGCAGCTTACAGTACTGAGTGCCCCTATGGGAATCGATCCGACAACTTTGGTGTGTCAAGCACCTTGCTTTGCCATCTGGGCCACACGGGACATGAGGAGAGAAGGGTACAAGTATGCTAACAACTTCCCCCAGGAGTCATTGTAACCTTTTGACCTCCCACCTTTCACCTTAATTGAGCCTGTGACTGAAGATAGACGGAAGAGGATGTGATCAGGCAGAACAAACCTCGCTCCCTTTGGAGAGCCACTTACTTTAGAAAGCAATTCCGCGATCTTAAGTATAACAAATTTGTATACTTCATTATACATTTTTTTGGCAACATTCAGATTGCACCCAAAAAAAGGTTGGAACATATTTTATTCAATGAGGGATGTAGTACAAAACAAACTGGGAACAGTTTTTGGCTCATTAACACCACTGACGACAACTAGTGGCTGAAAACTTTGAACTGTATAGTGCCATCGGAAAGTACTCTGACCTCTCTACTTCATAATTTGTTGAGTTATGGACTTTATGGTTACGGACTTTAATTGATAGATCCATAAATCTACACACAATATCCCATGATGACAAGGTGAAAACAAGTTATTAGACATTTTTGCCAATGTATTTGGTGAAAAAAAACAAGTGGGTGGATGAATATAGCAAGCAGACAAGTATACAGTGTATTTGTTTTTCTTTATATTGCGTTCTTTTCTTGTCAGGAAAGCAGTTTACATCTCAGTCTCACCGATCAGCAATAACGATAAGGTCTTCATGACCAAACAAATGGAGTAAAGCACAAACAGGATTACTAAACTTGAAGGAAACAACTGCTCTGCCTTTATCACAGAAAAGTTACCAAAGCCGAATTAATGACATCAGGGACTGAGTCCTTACTAAACTCGGAGCTTACATAGAAGCATGCAGGAACTTAAGAGTTGATAAATGTTAAATTCTTGCATGCTTACGCTAATCGTCATCCGGCACTGTTAATCCACTGTACTGTAGTCGTCTTGGTTTACTGACAAACATTTCTTTTGGAAACTCCATTGGCTCCTTGCAGAATGGAGGGAATACATTTGTTTTTTTAGAGTGTCCTCCTGAGCTCCTCTTTCAACCATCTGACTGGGGGTAGTGTGGGAAAAAATAACCTTTTAGTGGTTTGTTCTTCGTCAGACTTTTACCTCTTATTGATCTGATACTTTTTTAATTGTTTATAATCAGTGTGGGAAAATATCTATGTCTAAGATGCACATTCACGAAAAAAACTTTATTTCATCAGAAACCAAATGTTAGGCCATATTTGTAGTGAAACACATACATTGAGTTCCTCATTTTGACAGTTTGTTGCAAATGTTATATTGGGGGGTGGGGTTGAATACAAAATTGAGCTCTTTGCTGCTTGTTTTTCAAAACTGCCTATGTAATGTTGATGTAGATGCCCCATAAAGAAGGGTGTACTAGGTCACTCAAGGGAGGCTTTGTGTATGAAGCACACTCTTTTCGAGATGTGCTGGGTGGTACCTCCTCAAAGGTTACTATAAAAGCAGGTGGCATCGGGCCAATTTGGACCTGGGGAGTGTTGTAGAGTTTTGATGGTAGCTGAAAGTCATTCAAGGCCAGAGAGAGTTAACATGACCATAGTTTTAAAAAGCGCTTATTGTCAGCTATATTATAAGCTATTTCATTCTTTATATTTGTACAGTTTTATAACTGGAGTTTGTTGAATTGTTGTAAACTTTGATTTTTAACTTTTTATTATTCAGAGTGGTATGGTACTTTGCTAGTGTAGCTGGCTGTGTTTATTTTTCAAATTCAACAATGTGGCTAACATTAGGCTAGTTTTGGGGAGAAATTGTGAATCCTAAATGCGTGTTTTTCGGTTGCCGTTTTGGTTGGGGCCAAAACTGAATTTGAGACTGAGAGTTAACCTTTAAGGTTGTGCTTAAACCATTAACCGCATTCTCGTGTTCCTACTGTCTCTTCGTCTTTGATAGTGAACTCTGTTAAAAGATAATATTGTGGTGGAGCCATTAGGTTCATTACAATTTTAAGTATCCATATGACTTGATTAGGCCATGAGTTCTGCTGTTAACCCATTCAAACCGGATCACACATCTGTGTGTGTTTACCATTAAGCCCGGATCACGCATCTGTGCATAGTTAGCAATAAGCCCGGCAAACGCGTCTGCGTCATTTGGAGCGGTGTCATCTTTTTCAAGGCACATGGCCAATTATATGCACTGTGATTGGCTGAAATATTCTTAGGGTGAGTGACAGAGATGCTTAGGGATTTTTTTTTAAACTCATGTGACTATTAAAATGCTTTGTAATTGGCTGAAATAAGCCTACATATACAGTAAGTTCTTTTACTGTCTATGGTTTTGGTCGACATTTTTAAACACCGTGCTAGCGATCTGTCATGGCTAACTCAAGTGAAGGAAGTGATATTGATGTAGTTACGGAGGATGACACAGGACCAGATTCAAATGATATCCCAGATGATTTAGATGTACCAGCCGATCGTGTAGTTAGAGAGTAGTGGATCTTAGCGATGTTTCGAGAGGAAGAGGAGGATATCCGCGATTTTGTTGGCTTCCAAGAAGAATGGAAGACCGACAACTTTCACTCTCGTGAGAAGATCCCGTATAACCGCGAACCAGGCGTCAAGATAGAGCTTCCAGATGTTGTTACACCAATACAGGTATTCTCCCATGTTTTCACAGAGGAGCTGTGGATGCGACTTGTAACAGAAACAAATCTTTATGCTGAACAATCACGGAGCGCAACTCCATCAAACAGAAAGTGGGTACCGGTCACAGTTATTGAAATGAAGACTGTCATTGGACTGTGTCTTGCCATGGGGATCCTTGACCTGCCATCACGTAGAGATTTCTGGCGACAGAAAAAGTGGCTTTTTCGAACGACCATCCCCCAAGCCATTTCAAGGGACAGATTTGCCATCATCTGGAGGTAGGCTAATAATAATAATACACACATACTGTGTGTGTGAGAGAGAGTGAGGGTGTGTGTCACATAACAATGAAAGCTCATGATAATAATAACAACAATAATGTATCATTCACTATCCAACTTGCTATGTGCATTTTCAGGTATCTCCACTTGCAAGACAGCAGCAAAGATGTGAACCGCTCTGACAAGCTCTGGAAAGTCAGATGGTACCTTGACTACCTGAAAGATCGATTCCAGGAACTGTACGAAGTGGATGGCTTTGTGAGCGTGGATGAAAGTATGGTGAAATTCAAGGGGAGACTCGCTTTCCGGCAATATCTTCCTCTCAAACCCACCAAGTGGGGCATCAAGGTGTGGGTCATGGCTGAAAGCTCCACCGGTTATGTATCAAACTTCCAGGTCTACACCGGACGTGAGGGGGGGAGTAGAGAGAAGGGCCTTGCGCCCCGCGTTGTGATGGATCTGGCTAGACCATACTTTGGGTCCCATCTCTCCATTTTTATGGATAACTTTTATTCCGGGGTGCCGCATTTTGAAGATCTGAAGGCTCATGGTCTGTATGCGTGTGGCACCGTTCAATCAAACAGAAAGGGAATCCCCCCAAAACCGCCTGCCATGGATAAGCATCAGTACCAAGTGTCTCAGAAGGATGACCTGACTTTCTGTGCTTGGCAGGATACAAAGGTTGTTCTGGTACTGTCAAATTACCACAAGCCCATGGCAGAAGGGACTGTCAGGAGAAGACAGGGAGACATCCAGACAGAGGTCACAGTGCCAGGGTGCCTTTCTGACAATCAGAAGCACATGAAGGGGGTCGATCTACTGGATCAGATGATAAGCTACTATCAGTTTCAGCATCGGTCCAAGAAATGGTGGCGGAGGCTCTTTTTCTTTTTCCTGTCGGTCAGCTGCTACAATTCTTACATTGCTGCAAGGAGTGCTGGAGCCTACAAGGGTGTCTACAAAGAGTGGCAGGAGGACCTTGCACAAGAACTTGTCACCCCTGTGACAGCAAAGAGTGCTCCTCATTGGGCCGCAGCACCTGTGGCAGCCTCAGCCGAGCACGGCTGTGGAAAGATCTTCGACAAGAGAAAGATCTGCAGGGAATGTTCACTGTCGAAGAGTGAGGCCCGTCCTGGTGCAACAGTGTATGGCTGCAGACAGTGCAATGTGCCACTGCACATTCAGTGCTTCGGAAAGCATTACCGCAGCACTCGACAGTGAATGATGAGTTGTGTTGAGTTGAATGTATGAGTTGAGACTATACTGTTCTGTTGATCTGTACACTCACCACCAAGTTATGATTATGATTTCTTAGTGCTATGGTTTCTTTGTGCTATGGTTTCTCAGATGCTTTTATCAAAGGCGACATCCAAAAAATACAAGAAACAAAATTAACATAAATTAATATTGAAATTGTAATGTAAAGAAGAAGTAACCCTCTGTTTTGTTTTTTGTTTTTTTTCTATAACTTTGTATCAGTGTTGTTCACTTGCCACTTTGGTACCTCAAAAGTATGAAATAATGAAATAAAAACGGATCTGTACTGATCTTCAAAATATTCTTGATGTTTTTGTTGTTTATAGATTTTTTTTTAAAATGCAGTTGAAGGTTATAGCCAAGCAAGTCAGTCAAGTTGAAAGCCAAAGAAGTAAGCTCTCAAATGCTTTTTATTCCATGTTTTTATCTGCTATAGAGCCTGAGAAATAAAGATTTTAGTAGGCTTTGACAAATTTTGACAAATATTTCTGGAAACCCTTAGGTTTTGGGAGGGGGTTTACAGAAAATAACTTAGGCATAAAAAGGCCTTTTTTAGCAGGCGTTTTAGGCCTAAATTGGTTAAGCTTTTGGTATTTAGGGGGTGACATCAAAGTACATTATCTGCCAGAATGAAACATGTTCATGGCCATGAGGACTTTTGTTTTTCTCCTGTTATAAAGGTGAGACTCACTTCATACTGGTTAGAGAAACTAAGCTAGCAACTGATTTTTCCTCCATGTGCATGTAAACTATTAATAAGAAGTCAGCAATACTTTATCCTTTGTGTCTATGTAAAGTTCTTCTATAGTTCCCTGCAGGGTCCTACAGTCCCCACGCAGCCTAAATGCTCACAACTGAAGATGAAAACCTGAAATATCTCATGTAGATAAGTATTCAATCACTTTATTCAGTACTTTGTATTAGGGATGTGCATTGGACATGATTGCATTATCCGAACAGTATGTGTTATTATTTGAAAAGTAATGTTACTGAGTGGACAGGTAGGAAAATTAGTACAAAGAGAATCTATGACCTACGCGATAATTTAATATTTAATAATCTGACTCCACAATGTTTGTAAACATACATAATCATGAATGACCATGATATGCTGGAAGTTCTTAGAGAAGGTAGCTAATCTTTCATCACAAACCAAACATTTAAAAGATCATGTGTTTCACTGCTTACGTTATCCTCAATGCTCCTCATCAGTCAAGTACAGAAAACAAGGTATCGAGTAGCAACCCAGAACTCAGGGATGACCAGTCTGGTCACTTCGATTTACGTACACTGCATGCAGAATTATTAGGCGAATCATATTCCTCAATATTTATTTTATTGTTGAACAAACACAATGCTCTCAGTCAATCCAAAATATTATTGAACCTCAAACTTGAATGTTTAACAAAAGAAAAATGAGTTTTGATCTTTCTCAGGGGAATACATGTGTGCACAATTATTAGGCAACAATTAGTGTGTAGAATTATTAGGCAACTAAATTACAAAAAGAATTTCTTCAACTCACTTGTTTATTCCCAATTTTTAGAGTAAGTGCAACAAATAAGTAACAAAAATGAAAATTAAATAACATTTCTGGCCTTTCAAAAATGTTCAGTGATCGATATAGCCACCCTTCTTTTCAATTACTGCCATGAGTCTTTCATCCATGAAGTCTGTCAGTTTCTTGATCTGTTCACGATCAACTTTCGCTGAAGCAGCAACCACAGCCTCCCAAATGCTGTTCAAAGAGGTGTATTGTGTTCCCTGACTGTAAATCTCACGTTTGAGAACGGTCCACAAGTTCTCAATAGGATTTAAGTCAGGTAAGGAAGGGGGCCAGGTCATTATTCGATCACCCTTGAGGCCCTTGCTTGCTAGCCAGTACTTGGATGCATGTGATGGAGCATTGTCCTGCATAAAGAACATGTCGTTCTTGAATGCTGAGGACTTCTTCCTGTACCACTGCTTGAAGAAAGTATCTTCCAGAAACTGGCAGTAGGTATGGGAGTTGAGTTTCAGTCCATCTTCAACACGAAAAGGTCCAACTACCTCATCCTTAATGATAGCAGCCCATACCAGTACCCCTCCTCCACCTTGCTGGTGGATGCCCTGTGTCCATTAGTGATGGCCACAGGCCCATCCATCTGGTCCATCAAGAGTCACTCTCATTTCATCTGTCCATAAAACCTTTGAAAAATCTGTCTTCAGGGATTTCTTTGCCCAATCTATACGCTTCAACAAGTGAATCTTATTCAGTGGTGGTCTTCTTTCAGCCTTCTTGACCTTGGCCATGTCTCTGTGCACTTGGCACCTTGTACTTCTGGACACTCCAGGTAGGTTGCAGTTCTGGAATATGGTGGCATTGGAGAATAATGAGTTCCTGGTAGCTTCACGTTTAATTATTCTAAAGTCTTTTAATTTGAGTCTTCTCCATACATGTTTTGCACCCCAGTTGCAACAAAACGTTTGAGTGTCTGGTAGTCACGCCTCAATAGTTTAGCTATTTCAAGAGTGTTGCATCCGTCAGAAAGGCTTTTTACAATTTGACTTTTCAGTGTCAGTTAAATCTCTTTTTTGGCCCATTTTATCTGAGGTCATGAAGCTGCCTAATAATTATGCACACCTTGATTTAAGGTGTTATTCCCTGTTGCCACACCCTCCCTCATTACACAAAATACATATCACCTGAAAATGATTCAATCCAATGACCATTCAAGTGTATATGGTATGGAGTTGGAAAATGTGCATAGAAATAATAATACGATCAGAATACTCACTTGCCTAATAATTGTGCATGCAGTGTATGTGTATCTGCTTATTGCAGTTATCATAAGCGCCCATAAGGTGTAGGTCGTTTAACACAAACCTTACAGTAAAATGGCATGTGTTCCTGGGGCTACACAGAATGTTAATAAACCCACAACTCAGGGTTGGCAAGTCAATGGCATGTGTTCCTGGGCCAAACCAGGCTGCTTCAAAATCCAGGACTCGGAGATGCCAAATCTGGTCGTTTAGACTTATGTGTGTGTAATTATCAGTAACCCTACAAGCTTGAGTACGAAGATGAATGAGGAATGCCGTAATCTATATTCCAAAGTAATACAATTTATTCCAGTCAAGTAATAAAGTTACAGTACAAAACATAGTTACATACCAACATGATTTAACATCCTCCCAACTAGTCTAAAAGTCTACTAAGTATACCATAAGTATTTAAAACACTAAAGCACGAAGGTGTGCTAGGAGCTTCTGTTAAGGATAGACTCCAAGAACCAAGTCAAGCATCTCTGTTTATACCACCCAGTCAGACCGATTCCAAACTCCCCCATTGCATCTATAATAACATCGCCTCACCTTAGCTAAAACAATGACAACAAAGACACCAGCATTCGCACATTTTCATATGTGCGAAATTATATTCAATTAACACCATCCAAAGTTAGACACTTGGTCTTGCAGGATTCTTCATCCAGGATTCTTCATCCAGTAAAATTTACCTGTAACAAGCAATACATAACATGTACAGCATTGAAACAAACCTATTGAAGAGTTCATCCCTTTCTTTCAACTTTGTTGATTTTTCACACCTGGTTCATCTGAGCAGATGGGGCTACCTTGGCCCCCAAGTTCATCTTCAGCCTCGCTAGCAATTGCTCAATTCTTATGATTATTCCTAGGAAGTTAGTAGATACTAGTAAGCCTATTACTGGCTAATAAGCTGTTAAAACGGCCAGTGGCAAAAGCAATACAGTTCATAGACGTTGTGGTGGAGGTAAACTTAATAAGAAACATTAGTCAGTTTAACACAATCCTCAATGGAGTCTAGCGACTGATGAAACGTGTAGTGCCGTGGCGTTGTGGTTAAAGACAGTGCCTCTCAAGTGGAAGACCTAAGTTCGAACCTATTGAGAGCAACGACATTTACTCATTATTCCTGGTAGATTCCACGATTCTCTCTTTTCACTTTTCACTTGATGAAAAAGTTAGTTATTGTCATCTTTATTGATAGTTATTGTGTAAATGTCATTCACGAATGAAAGAAAAAAGAATGTTGTTTTGCCATGAAAGAAAAAAATATGTTCTTATGCCATGAAATGATATTGCTTTGGCAGACTCACTAGCAATTGCTCAATTCTTATGACTATTCCAGTAAGTTAGTAGATACCGATAATGCTTATTAATGGCTAATACGCTGTTAAAACGGCCAGTGGCAAACACAACTTAGTAAGAAACTTTAGTCAGTTTAACTGTAACAATGTCACTCACGAATGGCCAATTAACTGTTAAAACAGCCAGTGGCAAAAGAGGATTTGTTCGGGATAGACACAAGGGGCTATACTGAGACTGTACTGGTCTGTGGTGTAGTGGTTAACGACACAGCCTTTCATGTGGGTGACCCGGGTTCAAATCTCGAGAGGGTAGCACTTTCTATTGCGGGCCAGCTGAACTAGGCTTGCCTGGTTTCTTGTTTTTTTATGATTGTGCCATTCTGTTATGACCTACAGTTGAATGTGAATCCCATAAGAAATAAAATACATGTGTTTTGCCTGCTCACTCATGTTTTCTTTACAAATGATACATATATTACCAATTCTCCAAGGGTATGCAAACTTTTGAGCACAACTGTATATACTCGGCGTATACAAAACACAATCTAGAGAAAGTAAAGTTTGCTCCATATATTTGGTCAGCTTGATGGTCTTGGTCTACAATGTCTTTGTGAATTACATTGCTCCTTTGAATGGTTTATAATGATTCTACAAAATGAACCTGGCTTGCCCATTTGAAAGGCTGTGTAGTTAACCACTACGCCACAGAGCTGTACATTTACCACGTGTCAGTATAGCCTCTTGTCATTATGTAATGTTGTCACGTATTAACATCACGCCAAGTTTGAATATTTCGTTAGACACCATTAACCATTGTGTTAAACTGAGTAACGTTTCTTATTAAGTTTACCTCCACCACAAATAGTATCTGTGAACTGTATGACTTTTGCCACTGGCCGTTTTAAAAGCTTATTAGCCAGTAATATGTCGCTAGACGCCATTAAGCATTGTGTTAAACTGAGTAACGTTTCTTATTAAGTTTACCTCCACCAAAAATAGCATATATGAACTGTATGACTATTGCCACTGGCCGTTTTAACAGCTTGTTAGCCATTTGTGAATGACATTGATACAATAACTACTGTATCAATATAGGTGAAGATAACTGACTTTTTCGTCAAGTGAAAAGACGAGAGAATCGTGTAGCCAATGAAGTGTTTGTCTATCTTGAAGAAATCCTAATGTCCACCAGAACTGTTTTATTTTAGGCTTCCTATTACATAGCTACATACGATTGTAGCCAATGTGGTTTTTGTCTGTCCTGAACCTCAGGCAATATGTGTTTTGATTGTTACGAGAGTCGAACACAGGACTTGTTGTTCTGTAGCCCACGTCTCTAACCACTACGCTATTTAACAATGGATAGTCAGCCAGTCACTCACTCACTCAGAGACATTCGCTCTTCTAGGCCGGCTCTGCTTACGCGGTCCGGCAAAAATGTGCACAAAAATGCAATGATCAGTGCTGTTTGTCTCTAGAAGTACTTTGTGTCCCTTTGTTTGTGAATCCAGTGTGACAAACAGAAAGCTTTCTCCTCTAGTTTTCCTCAGCAATAAAATGAAGGGCAGACTATTTAAGTGTTCATACTAAATAGTCTGAATTCACATACTAACTCAGTGAGTGATCAGACAGCAATGACAGCAATTTATTAAAGTCTTGGAGCCCCATTTATTAATTGATGAATGTCCGTTAAAATATATTCTGCCACCACTTGGCACCACCCATACTACTCAGCCAATCAGCCACCACCACAGAAATGTACAGAACTGTACGTGAGAGACAAGACAAGAGACTGTGCATCTTACTCCTCAATTGTTGGGCAGACTGAGCAGAGATGGGTAGAGCATGTCCCCTGCAGATAGTCTGATTACAGCGTCATTAATAAAACATAATCCCTTTATTAACTACCTGTATCAATCTATCATTAACATCAAGTGGTGCATTTATCAGAGAGATAAAAGAATGGAGATAGGGAGGAAGGCTGAAAGAGGTTGGGATTGAGTTGTGTAGAGAGGGAGAAACAGGGATGAAAAAGAGGTAGAGTGCGAGGGAGGGATGGATGAAGGCAGGGATGGATGAAGACAGGTAAGCAGGAGAGAGAGGGATGGAAAAAATGTAATTGCAGTTGTCAGGAGGAAAGCATTTAGAAATTTCACAGTTCTACTGCTGAATTTAAGCTGTTATACATTGCTTACAGTTGGTTTGACTTAAAGTCTAGACTGAAGGATTTGACTTTTGGATCATTACCTTTCAAGGTAACTTTATGTTAATTCTCCCTTTCTCCCTTTGTTGTCTTCCACTGTTTTTAAGTCTGTTCCTTCCCTTGACTTCCCTTTATCTCTAGTCTTTAAATGTGAACGCATGTGAGCGAGTCAGTCCCGCAAGCGAAGTGACAATTGCGCCATAGCATTTTTGTCCCACGGGGCCTTCATTATAACTGACTATATTAAGTTAAGCACTTAAAATACCTCATTATGCTCCCTGCCCAGCTCTATTTTAGATCCTAAGTGCTACAGTATTGTGACTGATAGTCCTGGGGGATTTCTCACTCTGCGTTTCTTTCTGTTTTCTCACATTCTTTTTCAAGCAGTACTGCATGCTTTACATAGAAACATCTCCCACCAGAACAGGCAACAGCGTTGACTGGTGCCCATGAAAGGAGAGGACTGGGACTTCGGAGGTGAGAAGGATGTGTGTGTGTCTAGGAAGGTGGAAGCTGCAGTAATTGCGGTGGGAATTTAAGAAAGCTCATAAGGCCTGGAATATGTACATTGCAGTCAGGAAAGCATCAGACTATGCCAAAAAAGGAGAAAAAAAACCACACTGATACCCGAAAAGTGAAGTTGACACTTTTAACTAAAACATTGTAACGGTAGTCAAATTATTTATAGCAAGAAGATACATAATTGAAACTTAGGCACAAGGATGGAAAATCATTAAAGAATCTATCCAGCCAATCAGGGCCGGTGCTGGGCATGTGCAACATAAGCGGCTGCTTAGGGCCCCGGACTGCTAGTGAGCTCCCTACCCTCTAGGGGAATAGGGCACCAAATAAAATTTTGCTTAGGGCCCCCAAAAGGCTAGAGCTGGCACTGCAGCAAATAGAAATCAGGTAGTTGTTTTCATTGTACAGTAGGTGCAGACAGCATAATGTATATTTTTTGTGTTTTCTCCTCAGATTCAAATTTATACTAGATTGGAGCTAGACATCAAGACCAAGGTTCTGAGCAGTAATACTTAAAAAATAGAACATCTAACACATTTTGTACAGTTCACACAAGGGAAAACTGTTCACAATTTCCTATATATTGTAACGGTCTGTGTAGGGTAGGAAGTAGGCACAGGCAGGGTGGCGGTTCAGACAGTAGGTTTATTCAAACCAACAGAGAAAACAAAAAGGAACTGCACAAACGAACGAGTCTCCTCAGGACAAACAATAACCAACCACACAAGGGATGGACACAGCAACTTAAATAGGATCCCCAATCAGAGGCAACGCAGACCAGCTGCCTCTAATTGGGGACACCTGAAACAACACACAGAGATGCCTAGAGGCATCTATTCTCTGCCAGGTCCTGACTATGGCCCCCAGATCAGTGCAGAGATGGCTAGTGGCATCCTCATAGCCAGGACCTGACAGTGCCCCCCCCCCCCCCCAGGTGTGGGCTCCCGACCACAAGACCGGGAACACCCCAGGGCAGGAGCTCCGCCCTGGAGCAGGACGTAGCTCCAGGACAGGAGGAGGCTCCGCCTCCGGAGCAGGACGTAGCACCGGGACAGGTGGAGGCTCTGCCAGTGGATATCAATCTGTCCAGGTAGGAAGCATAAGCCATTGTGAATCAATGTCACCTGTTTTGTTGCCAATGAAAGTGACAACAGGTGCACTGGAGAGGCAACAGCAAGACAACACCCAAAAAGGAAATAGTTTTGCAGGTGGTGGCCACAGAAAATTGCTCCCTCCTTATCATTCCAGACTGATGCTCCTCTAGTTTTGCATTTTGCTAGTGTCCTTGTCACTACTGGTAGCATGAGGCGGTACCTGCAGCCCATTCAGGTTTCACAGGTAGTCCAGTTCATCCAGGGTGGCACATCCATATGTGCCATTGCAAGGTTTGCTGTGTCTCCCAGTACAGTGTCAAGAGCATGGAGGAAAGTGTCAAGAGCAGGAGACATGCCGTTACACAAGGAGAGCTGGACAGGGGCATAGAAGGGCCTCAACCCAGCAGCAGGACCGGTATTTGCTACTTTTTGCAAGGAGGAACAGGAGAAGCACTGACAGAGCCCTACAAAATGACCTCCAGCGGGCTACTTGTGTGCATGTTTCTGACCAAACTGTCAGAAACAGACTCCATGAGAGTGGCATGAGGGCCAAACGTCCTTCAGTGGAACCTGTGCTCACAGCCCAGCATCGTGCAGCTCGATTGGCAATTGCCAGAGAACACCAGAATTGGCAGGTCCACCATTGATGCCCCGTTCTTTCCACAGGGTGGCCAGGGTGTGTTGGCAGTTCCTGGATGATACACACTACTGTGTCACATTACGAATTGCTGTGATGAAATTCATGCAAGTTGGAACTGCCTGTGATTTCAGTTGTTTATTTTGATTTTCGGTGTGAGTTTGAATCCAGCACTCTGTCGGTTGGTGATTTTGGTTTCCATTACCCGTTAAGTCATTTTGTTCTCAAAGAATCACACAATGTAAAGTAAAAATTTGGATCTTTAATGTGTTTCCTTCATCGAGACCCGATGTGTGATTTGTTTTTTATTTATTTTTTATAAGTTCTGTTATACCTTATTGTGCTTTTGGCTTCTGCTTTGTCATAGATTTGAGTACGTCATGGAAATATATCATTCTGTTCTCTTATGGTGATTGAAAGGTATATTAAGTCTATTGTGTGATCACATGTGGCTTTGTAGTAAACCCCTATGCCCCCAATCTAGGCACATCACCTGACAGGAAGGTCAATGACATCACTGTAAACCCCGAATGGACATCCAAGTACATAGACCAGGACAGTTTTTTTGTTTGCAGAACCTTCAGCCTGTAGAGAAATTGAGAAAAAGACTACCACGTCAGCTGGGAATTACAGACATGAAATAGTGTAATTTTTGTGAATTGCACCAATTATTACTTCCTTGAACATGTGCATTTCAGCTATGAAAAGTGGGTGGACATGAAGTCTAAATTGGACTAAAATTTTTTGAGCACCTGGTAGGTTTAGGAGACATGCTACTGTTGTTTCATGTTAATAAAATGTGTATACTTGATGCAGTTTTTTGCATGACTTGTTTATTGTTTGCCACTGGAGAATGAAGGTAATGATAATTGAAGTATTTTTTTAAACATTACATTAAATGTTGGAGATGAATACAATAGATTAGACATATATATTACAAATACGAGCTTCTCCCTTTATAGGTTCTCCCCTGTTACAGAATTTTGAGCACATTAAAGGTTACACAGGTGTTAAACTCATTTAATGAATGGCCACTGTCTGCCGGTTTTGGCTCCTACGATGTACTTGACAGATTCATTAATGCCACTAATTAGTTAGGAACTCCCATCACTTGGTTGTCTGTGGCCTTAATTGGACAACAATTAGAAGGAAAAACCAACAGACACTAGCCCCTCACTGAAATGATTTTGACACCTCTGACAAAGGATTAGACTCTCCAGATGTATGACACTTATGTTTTAGCCCTAAACTGGCCCACCTGACTGAATTAGTCTAGGGCAACATGATTAGTTGACTAATTAAATCAAGTGAGCCAGTTTCGTGTTAAAACAAAAATGTACAATGTCTGTGAAGGTCAAATCAGAAGTTTGGGAAACGGCAAATTGAACAGAAAACATTCATTTAAAGATTAGAAACAATTTATGAAAAAAATGTTCAAGCTTACAAATAACTTCTGAAAAATCTCTGCACCTGACTCTCATCATACACTTTGCTGTGCAGTGGCTGGAATTGTGTCTGCGATTCCATTAAAATAAGGAAGGCTCCTTTAAATTCTTTAACCCAGTCAGAGTCCTCATTCGGCTGCCTCACATGTTTCAAACTCGCTGGTGTTTCTTGTAATCTGTTACATACATTAAATAGGAAATCTTATCATACATTTCCTTTGAAAATATATTTGAATAAATTAATAATGTAGAATACAGCTAGTTACCATATACAATAAGTGGTTAGCCAAACGAACAAACTAGGTAGCTAGGCAAGCTAATTCTGTATAAGCTAAACTTACTGTTACTTGAAATTGTGAGCCCGCATACTGGCCTGTTTTGACAATCCACATGCAAAAAAGACTTAGGGTCGATAGGGAAACAGTAATTTGTTCTTTTCAATGAGGTGCATTCAGCTTGCTCTTTGTCTGTGTTTTACCAGTCAAGCCTCGCTTTTACTTATTGTGTAACCAAAAACTATTACCTGATACTTCATCTAAATTCACACTGTCTGGTTGAGTGGGAGCTGCGCATTCCTATAGATGTGGGACGGCCAAGAGAGGAGAGGTGACAAAACATGTTGCAAGTTAAAGGCTTTGTTTGGTGGAATTACTATCTCCCAGGTGTATATTCAAACATTTTAGGTGCAAAATGTTTTGCAAAACAGACTTTAACATAGAGAGATCTATTTGGATTTTTTCCAATAGTTTGACTAGATGTTATGCAATTAATTATTGTGTGTTTAAACAACAAAACTGTGAGGGGGGAAAAGTGCCAAGTAGACACTATTTGACTAATGTTTTGCAACTAAATTGTTTTGTGAGGCAGAATGAATTCACCACTGCTCTTTGTTCATGATCATTCAGCAATGAGAGAGTTCTTCACTGGCTTGGACGTCCACTGTAGGTGTCTTCAGACAGTACTTTTTTCTTTGTTATGTAATCTAGGGCACTGTTATCCTATATTAGATGTAGGCAGTGAGGGAAAATAGAGCAGAGTTTTTGCTGAAAGAGCAGTTGGGCTGGATTCAAACCCATGCTGCGGCAGAACAAACTACTGGACCGTCCTGGGTGCAGATTGATTACATTTGTTTTGAAAACGTGTTTTATCTGCCTTCCGACAAAACAAAAACATACATATATTCATATTTTGTGACACAAACCTTCCCTGCCTGTTGCATGAACTCAGACAAAGAAGGCAGGTTCCAGGAGCTTCCCGAGGCACCCAGCAGGGTCAGCTCCTGCACAGGTGCCTCACATTGGGACGTAGTCAAAGGAGGACATTAAAGCCTCGGCCGAGCAGCTCAGCGGGGAAGCTAATGAAACCAACGCATGCACCGCACACGTTTTCTGTAGGCAAAGATGCATGGAGAAAAAGATCAAAGTGCAAGCCTTCCCCAACAACATGAACAACAATTTGTTAGAAGATGACTTCCTATATTGTTTGGACATGGTTTTGATTAAAAAAGTTGGACCAATAGCTGAAAATAGCTATCCCAAATTATGTCGGCCGACAGTTGTGGTAATACAAGAAACCTCTTCTGTTATATCAAGATGAAACCACTGCTGCCAATGCCCCCTGTAGAGATCTCACTCAGAACACGCACTATTTCTCTTTTCTGACAGTAGTGGTTGATGAGGAGCAGAAAGATAATCTTTTGTGTAATCTTGACCCTTACAAATCAGCTGGGCTCAATGATCTGAAACCCTTTTTTAGGCAGTCTTCCTCTATTATCTCAATCCATATCACCTGCCTGTTAAACCTCTCATTACAAACAACTGTAATTCCAAAGAAGCTGTGTTATCTTGCCCCGTCTGTCTAAAGTTTTGAATGCTTAATTAACAGTTCACTCACTATTCCCAACCAAGCAACATCTGTTACATGAATGTTATAACTCATATCCAATCATTGGAGATCTGACTGCATGCAATGCATGGAAAAAAGGAAAAAATATATTCTGTTTGAAGCAGTAAGTTAAATACTGTATATAACCATTCGTTTGTCAGAAACAATAAAGGCATGACGTGATTTATATTCAAATGTTGTGTGACGACCTAGACTATTTAAATGTCTAATCATTAATTGGAATTAACCAATAAACACTAGCTGACAAACTATGAGTACATTTTCAGTTCGGCAAGCATGTGCAAAGGGCAAGACCACACAATGGAAACCTGCACAAAGTGAGCTCAGCCATTTCAGGGTTATTGTCCAATCATGTAACACTCCCTCTCTGTTACAGTCTGACTACACACACCATGCGTGTGCATCTGTGTGCTCCAGCGTCGAATTCATTTTGTCTGTCCCCACAAGTCATGATTATGACACGCAGGCCAAATACCAATGTTCAATGACTCACGTGGGTTGGTAAGATTGTGAAAATCAGTGCATCAACCATTCTCGAATACAGCTATGTTCTATTTGAGCATCTGGCAACACAGACACTTTGTTGACATGTGTTAGCAGTATTGGTAAAATGATTGAATGTGTTGTAAAACATAATGTATCACGTGGACCTGCAGTACATGTTCGCTGCAGTTTGAGGCCAGGAATATTTCCACTGGTTAAACAAAAACCTGAGCGTGATGTGACCTGATTAGAAACGCTCTGGTCCCATAATATTCAACATTTTTACTTCAGATTAATCACATACCGTAAAGGTCTGGAGTTTAACCTGGTTAGGTTACCAGATCAGGGAAAACCATGGGCGCTATAATTGCTTTTGTTGCCCCACCAATCTGTGACCTGTGGGCCGCATCTGTGACTGAAACTGTGTTATAGTGACAGCACATTGAGCTGATATCCTAAGTGTTCAAATTCAACTGGTTGTTTTTACCACATATATTCTTGGTGTGTGCAGTCCAAACCGACCACTGAATAGCAATCTCAGTCCAAGATGCTATCTTTCTTTTATGCTTCATTTTACGATTTTGCGTTTATGTATTTATGTTAAATTTATGTTAAATACTTGGATACTTTTTTGTGTAGTGAGACTGTTACCACTTGGAGTTTTACACTATTCAATTGGGGACATTTTGGGGGAAGTGAGGATTGTTTGGCGGTCCTGACACACAATAAAATATTTAATGCTTGGGGTTAGGCATAGGGTTAGAATTAAGTTTAGGGATAAGTTAAGTCTTTAAGGGTTAGTTTTATGAGTTAGGGTTAGATAC
>JACXGI010004351.1:31633-54546 GCA_016801175.1 Esox masquinongy
TGTGTGTGTGTGTGTGTGTGTGTGTGTGTGTGTGTGTGTGTGTGTGTGTGTGTGTGTGTGTGTGTGTGTGTTTGCAATGTAGGTGTAATTGCATTATGTATTTTTATCAGATTTTCAGAACACTAGCAAACAGAAAACAACATTCTAATTAGGTTGTCTTTCCTTTTATAGCCCCATCTCCTCACTTTCAGACTAAACACAGAACATTATAATGTTCCTTTTAGGGAGGTGGGTCAAACCCTGGTCAACAATGAGGCAAGGTGAAGTCAGCAGAGTCACACACATGCACAAAATGCGGTAGAACAATGACAACTTGTAGTAGATGAACTCAGAGGAGAGGTGAAAAGACCCAGAGACCACCGACCATTCTTACCTCCCCTGCCTACACCTCTCCTGGGATGAATTTCCCAGGCAAACCGCTGCCTCTTGTTCTCCTGTAGTGAAGCTAGGCAGTGGAGCAGATGGATGCCTATTGAAATGCAGGAGGAAGCCTGCTTTCCCGCTCACTACAATCTAGGCAGTGTACTGATGTGTTTTAGGCGACGGGGGAAAACGCTTGATGGAGTTTAAAGTGAATTAACTTTGTTTCGTTAGCGTTTATCGCCCTGCCCTGAGTCAACGCACTGGGTGTTCGGAGGGAGGGAGGGAGGGAGAGGGAGGGAGAGAGAGAAAGAGAGAGAAATAATGTTCTTATACGGATTCCATCCACAAGGGTGACCTGGGAGCCATCTCAATCTCCCTTGACATGGAATACACACACATTCTCACAACCCAAGTTGCCTCTGAGAATATCTACGCTTCCTAGCCTCCCAAGGTTAATCCATGTTGGCTGTGCTCTATCAATGGTGAGAGCAAATACAGAGCAGATACAGTCAGTGAATGGAGTTGTGTTGAAATTCTGTGGATGTAGGATGATAAGATTAGGATAAGCTCTTACAGGCTCTCAGTGTTTATATCTGGTAGGTCTACTCACCCTTCCACTTTCCATAGACTTTTCTCAGTCCATCCTTCCTGCCTCAGCAAACGTTATCAGGTAATTATTGCTGTGAATGGACGTCTAATGACCCTCATGCCAACCTTGTTGAAAACCGAGCAGAATGGTAGATGGTATCTGTCCACTTGTAATGAAGCAGGGGGGTGATGGGCAGGAGGGAAGGTGGCGATGGGAGTTGAAGGGGGTGAGGGAATCAGAAACATCATCATGGCATGTCATTGTCATCATTCTGCTGATTAGCCACAGAGCATCAGACCCATTTAGACAGAGTGCATCACACATACACACCAAGATTATTAGGGTTTCAGCAGTTCACTGGTGAAACATAATTATAATTGTTAGCATTGGCCATTATTATTATTATCAGGGGGGCCAAGCATTGTAGGTGTTTGAGCCCTATTGTATTTGTTAGTTTTATTATTAGGGGCCTAAGTATCTATTATTTTTAGTGTTATATAGTTATTATTAGAGGACCAAGCACTGATGTTAGTGGAACACTGTTGGTTTTTTTAGTTTTATTATTAGGAGGCCAAGCACCAAAAGTGCGGGAACCTTATTGTTTTTGTTTATTTTACTGTTATTATTATTGTTGTTTTCTAGCCCATTTTCAAAGGTCCATAGCTTGGTCGTCTCTTGGTATTAATTTGTAAACCACTTGCATACTTGTAGATGGCCAAAGGATAATTAGCTGTTATGGTACCTACTATGTAGATCGGTGGTAGTCAGATTTTCTTTTCTAATGGCAGAAGACCAATCTTTGACGTAAAATACATGAGCCAAGAGTTGATTTTCGTGGTGCGTCAGTAGATCTCTCAACATGTCAGCGGTTTGGCAACTTTACAAAGTGTCAGAGACAGATGTAGCACATGCAATTTGCAATGTGTGTAAAACTAGTGTATCTCGAGGCGGAAGCAAGGCAAAACATTTTAATACCACAAACTTAATAAGGCACTTGAAAGTCCATCACATCGAGTAGCCTAAGCAGCATGCGAAGCTAGCTCAAGATCCGAGAGCCTATACAGCAGTCCCAACGGATGCCACCATGGCTCAGCCAACAATACAGGCAACTATACAGAACACCCAATTGTACCCCTGCAACAGTCAAAAAGTCAAAGCGATGACAACAAAAAAAATGGAGTTTATTGGACTTGATGACCAACCTTTAGTGTGGTCGAGGACCTGGGATTCTGCCAGCTAATGTCACATATGGAGCCCCGCTACAATCTCCCGAGTCGTAGATATTTTGCTGAGGTTGCACTACAGGAGCTATATCAAACTGTGTTCACACATTGACAGTCTACTGAAAGACAATGTTACTTTGATCAGTTTTACAATGATATTTGGAGCTCAGACGTACAATGTCCATGCTAAGTTTGACAGCTCAGTTTATTGATGCTGACTTCAATCTTCATAAAGTGGTTCTACATTCGCAAGAACTCCCCGGCTGTCATTCTGCTCCTGCTCTGTCAGCGGTATACGAGAACATGTTCCAAAAGTGGAATATTCTGAAAGAAAAGGTACATGTCATACTACGAGACAATGCCCGAAACATGGTTAAATGCATGCAAGACGCTTCATTGCCAAGCTTACCATGATTGGCCCACATGCTCCAGCTTGTTGTACATGATGGGGTGCTGTCTCAGCGCAGCATTAGTGATATAGTAGCTACCGGGAGACGAATCGTTGGTCACTTTAAACATTCGCATCTCGCCTACTCCATATTGCAAACTGTGCAGACACTGCTAAACCAGCTGATCAAAAGGCTGCAACAGGATGTACCCACCGGGTGGAATCGCACCTTTTACATGCTGCAAAGTCTGTTGGAACAGAAGCATGCATTGGGTGCTTGTTTATGATTTGTCCGCAAACTTAACTGCCAATCAGTGGGGACTGATTGAAAATATGTTATCCCTTCTGGAACCTTTTGAGGAGCTCACTAGAGAAAGCTGCTCATCATCTTCATCTACCATGGATGTTATACCATCCACTATTGCTCTGAAACGTCTCCTGAGCAAAAGTGGTGAAACAGATCGTGGAGCGCAAACTTCAAAAACCAGACTACTGGAAGCCATGAATCAAAGATTCGCTAACATCGAAACAGAACATCTTTACTGTGTGGCTTCAATCATTGACCCGAGGTGAGTAAGGCTTAGACCAGAAAAAATATTATTAACAAAAAAATATTGTCTAAAACGTAAAAGGCCTATATGAAATCAAAATGTGAAAGAGTAGGCTAAACGTTCCCTGTGTAGGCTAGGTTTAATATGAATAATTCTGTGCAAGGTATATGAAATCAGCTTTTATTAAAAAAATACACCTTGCCAGTGCGTTACAGAATTAAATAAATTGAAATCGGTCAAGTTATTGCATAAAAAGATATGGTAGGACCAATATATTTTGTGATTTAGCTTAGGATATTACGTTGCAATTAGACTAAAGCTTGAACAACTAAATTAATGTTCTGTTATTAGGTACAAGGACAGATACTTCCCGGACGCAGTACAGCAAAAGCTTTCAAGTGTGCTGGCAGTGATAGACCTTAGCCAATGTGATGAACAGAAGCTGTGTCACGGAGCAACAAACCAAGAAGACAGACGGGCCTTCCAAAAAAATACCACAATCTTATTCCTTATTGGCAATGTACGACGAAATACAGAGTGAAACTCCAGAGGAACGGGAAATGAGCTGCGGAGCTGTATCGCAGATGCATCTTCACCTCTCAGAGGCACCCATCACTCGGAGCGCACAACCACTGGCTTACTGGCAGAACAACAAGGACCGTTTTCCTGCTCTCGCAACCGTGGCACGAGCTTACCTGTCTGCACCCTCCACAAGTGTGGACAGCGAACGCTTGTTTAGCTCTGTTTCAAATATCTTGGACGAAAAGAGGAACAGACTGTCTTCTGAAAAAGCGGAGATGCTCGTCTTTGTTAAAAAGAATCTACCATTGATGCTTAAGAGTCAGCAAAAAGAGATGTAGTCACTTGGCATTGCTTAAATAGCCTATTTGAAGTTTGTCTCACTGCCTCATTTATTTTCAAAGGATCAGGCTTATAGGCTAATTAATTTGTTTCGCAGGATGTTTAACAAAATGGATCAAAAACCCTACTTATTTTGCTTCCATTTATTGCCTATTAGTCAGCTTTTTAGTTATCTATTTACATAGGCTTTTGGCATCATTAAAGCATTCTATATGTTCAGATTTGGGAAATAGGCCATAAGCAGGTGACTGTTTAGATTAGCCTATTGCATAAATTCTGTTTTATTCACAAAATAATACAGTTGGTCACTTTTTGTCAGGTTATAGCCTGTATTACTGCATTTGCTTGTTGTCAATTAAATGGCTGTCAATTCACCATTAATTTAGCCTTCTCTTGATTTCATGTGTTTACCTACATTAAAAACAGAGCTAAAATTAATGAATAATGTACATTTAAAAAGTATAAAATTGGTATTGGTACCGACCAATTTTGTGGGCTGAAAATCAGCTATCAGTATTGGCCTAAAAAACCAGATTGGTACGTCCCTAAAAAATAGCTAACATTTCCTTTAAGTTGAAATTCTTGCATTGTAATAAAAGAAAGCGTTGCTCAGTAGTTGTGACCAATAGCAGCTAGTACAGTTGTGCTCATAAGTTTCATACCCTGGCAGAAATTGTAAAATTTTGGCATTGATTTTGAAAATATGACTGATCATGCAAAAAGAACTGTCTTTTATTTAAGGATAGTGATCATATGAAGCCATTTATTATCACATAGTTGTTTGGCTCCTATATTAAACAAATTACTATTTAAATAATACATTATATAAGGTAAAGAATATTATAAGGTGGAGCACATTGAGAAAATGGTTAGAGCTTAAGTAAATTAACGTAGAGAACCATAACATGTTTATAGGGGACAAAATATTTGTTTTTTTACTGAAAAATCCTACTTAGTGCAGCTTTGAGTACTTGGTATCGGTACTCGGTATCGGTAAGTAACCAAATATAAGTACTCGTTCTTGTACTCGGTCTGAAAAAATAGACACTAGGGATATCGGTGCATCCCAAGTGTCTGTGCATAAATAGTCAGTGAGTTTGTTAGCTCTCACATGGATGCACTGAGCAGGCTAGATACTGAGCCGTGGGGAGCAGAAAAGAACTGTCAAAAGACCTGCATAACAAGGTAATGGAACTTTATAAAGATGGAAAAGGATATAAAAAGATATCCAAAGCCTTGCAAATGCCAGTCAGTACTGTTCAATCACTTATTAAGAAGTGGAACATTCAGGGATCTCTTGATACCTAGCCAAGGTCAGGTTGACCAAGAAAGATTTCAGCCAAAACTGCAAGAAGAATTGTTCATGATACAAAGAAAAACCCACAGGTAACCTCAGGAGAAATACAGGCTGCTCTGGAAAAAGACGGTGGGGTTGTTTCAAGGAGCACAATACGACGATACTTGAACAAAAATGAGCTGCATGGTCGAGTTGCCAGAAAGAACCCTTTACTGCGCCAATGCCACAAAAAAGCCGGGTTACAGTATGCCCGACAACACCTTGACACGCCTCACAGCTTCTGGCACACTGTAATTTGGAGTGACGAGACCAAAATAGAGCTTTATGGTCACAACCATGAGCACTATGTTTGGAGAGGGGTCAACAAGGCCTATAGTGAACAGAATACCATCCCCACTGTGAAGCATGGTGGTGGCTCACTGATGTTTTGGGGGGGGGGGTGTGAGCTCTAAAGGCATGGAAAATCTTGTGAAAATTGATGACAAGATGAATGCAGCATGTTATCAGAAAATACTGGCAGACAATTTGCATTCTTCTGCACGAGAGCTGCGCATGGGACGCTTTCGGACTTTCCAGCACGACAATGAACCTAAGCTTTAAGGCCAGGTTGACCCTCCAGTGATTACAGCAGAAAAAGGTGAAGGTTCTGGAGTGGCCATCACTGTCTCCTGACCTTAATATTATCGAGCCACTCTGGGGAGATCTCAAACATGCGGTTCATGCAAGTGACCAAAAGACTTAGCATGACTTGGAGGCATTTTGCCAAGACAAATGGGCAGCTATACCACCTGCAAGAATTTGGTGCCTCATAGACAACTATTACAAAAGACTGCATGATGTCATTGATGCTAAAGGGGGTAATACACAGTATTAAGAACTAAGGGTATGCAGACTTTTGAACAGGGGTCAGTTAATTTTTTTCTTTGTTGCCATGTTATGTTTTATGATTGTGCCATTCTGTTATGACCTACAGTTGAATGTGAATCCCATAAGAACTAAAAGACATGTGTTTTGCCCGCTCAGTCATGTTTTATTTACAAATGCTACATATATTACCAATATACAGCTCCGGAAAAAATTAAGAGACCACTGCACCTTTTTCTTTCCTTTCCAAAAAAGTTGAAAAGGAAAGTTTTGAGTGAGTAACAGAAGCGTTCAATTTGCAGTGGTCTCTTAATTTGAACCCTTCTGTTCCTCATTCAAAACCTTCATTTTTTACTTTTTTGGAAAGGAAAGAAAAAGGTTCAGTGGTCTCTTAATTTTTTCCAGAGCTGTATGTATTACCATTATATGTAAAGGTCCAGTTCTGACACTCGTGTGCCAATTGTAGGGGCTTTCAACAGTGGACAGAGGCCATCATGGGCACTCTGACTGGTCTGCGGCTCCGCAGCCCCATATGTAGCAGGGTGAAATCTGACTAGAAATCTGACTTATTTAGTGCTTTACTGAATCAAACCTCTATGTTTTGGAAGGTGAGTTCATGAGAAACTGGGAAGTGGGAAAGTTCCGAACTCCGAGTGGGGAATACCAGAGAATATACCTGAACGCTTTTTGAGAGTTCCGAGAAGTAACGTTAGGTTTGACATCACTAGACATGGCTGCGTTTGTGGTGAAAAAAAAAGAAAATGAAAATTACTTGTTCTGCACACAAGTAAGTCACTAAATTTGTTTATTTTTGTCGTACACATTTGCGCAGGTGATTGTGATGTTAAAGGATACTTCACGGTTTACTTTTGTGTAACTTAGGTAATGATAGCCTTCTTGGTAGTTAACCTTAACATTACTTGACTGTCAATACAGTTGCCTGTTTAGTGTCGACTAACACTCCTGAAATGAAACAAATTCCAGAATCTGTAAAAGTTTTGAGCGAGGTGTAGATTTAATTGCAAGGATTAAAACATGATTTTTGATAATTGAACTTTTAAAACATGATATTAAAACATGATAATTGAACTTTTTATGTAGAGAAACCATATCAGTTATAATAAGTTATTATTCAAAGAATGATATTAAAAAGTGAATAGTGTATGTTTTTATGTCATGCATGTTTTTTTTTCTTATCAGCAATTCAAGTTGTTTATTTGTTAGCTCCAAATCCTCCTATTTCACTCAATGGCCTTTGTGCCCTGGAAATGTGGCCTTTGTGCCCTAAACATTTTTGTGACACCAAAGGCCAAATGGCCTTGCCTCTAAAATGACAAAATTCCAAGCCTGGTTGCGACACATTCCTCCTGTAACCATCATTCATATTTTCTGTGAAAATGTTCCCGTCAGATCGGACCAGATGGGATAGCCTGCATTGCCCTCGCGCATCGATGAGCTTTGGGCGCCCAACTCCCTGTCACTCAGGTCTTAACTCCTGCCCAATTGTCCTGCATCCAACACGGTGGCTACGAGTACTGATTGTTTCTTTACCATCTAATCTACCCAGACCTTGACATGTGCCCTTGTTGGGAGATTATCAATGTTGTTCGCTTCACCTTTGAATGATCCTACAGTTTTGGCTCATCAGTGTATATGGCTAAGAAAAAAACAGTAAGAGAAAGGAAAATGTGAACCTGTCCCAAGTTCCATTCACCCTTATACCACATAGGCTTTAAGAAATAGTATTAGGAGTTAGCTTTTTTCCAGATCTGATTTGGGTGGAAGATACACAGTACTCATTCAAGGGTATTTCAGATTTTCTATTATATTTTCCACATTGTACAATAATGGGGAAGACATCAAAACAATGAAATTACAAATATGGAATAATGTAGTAATCCGAAAAGTGTTAAATTGATCAACATTTCATAACTCTTTGCATTCTCTCAACCAACTTCATGAGGTAGAAAACTGGAATACATTTCTATTTACAGATGTGCCTTCTTAAAGTTAATTTGTGTAATTTCTATTGTTAGTGGGCTGAGTCAGTCAGTTGTGTTGTGACCAGATAGGGTTGGTATACAGAAGACCATCATTACTGTAGTACATCATCTGTACTGTAGTAGTCTATATTATGGCATAAACAGCTCAAATAAGCAAACAGCAAAATTACTTTAAGACCAAGGTCAGTCAATCCGGGAAATTTCAAGAAAGTTTCTTCAAGTGCAGTTGTGAAATCCATCAAGCGCTATGATGAAACTGGCTCTCGTAAGGACCACCACAGGAAAAGAAGACGCAAGAGTTACCTCTGCTGTGGAGGATATGTTTATTTGAGTTACCAGCTTCAGAAATCTGCAATTAACTACACTGCTCAAAAAAATTAAAGAAACACGCAGTCATCACAGTAACACCAAGACAATTAAACTTCAGGGATATCAGTCTGTCTAGTTAGGAAGCATAAGCGATTGTGAATCAATGTCAGCAGTTTTGGTGCAAATAAAAACGTCAACAGGTGCACTAGAAAAGCAACAGCAAGACAACCCCCCAAAAAAGAATGAGTTTGCAGGTGGTGGCCACAGACAATTCTCCTTATCCTTCCTGACTGATTCTTCTCTAGTTTTGCATTTTGCTAGTGTCCTTGTCACTACTGGTAGCATGAGACCTGCAGCCCATTCGGGTTGCACAGGTAGTCCAGCTCCTCCAGAATGGCACATCCATACGTGCCATCGCAAGATGGTTTGCTGTGTCTCCCAGTACAGTGTCAAGAGCATGGAGGATATACCAGAAGATGGGCCATTACACGAGGAGAGCTGGACAGGGCCGTAGAAGGGCATCAACCCGGCAGCAGGACTAGTATCTGTTCCTTTGTGCGAGGAGGAACAGGAGGAGCACTGCCAGAGCCCTACTTAATGACCTACAGTGGGCTACTGGTGTGCATCTTTCTGACCAAACTGTCAGAAACAGACTCCATGAGGGTGGCATGAGGGCCCGACATTCTCCAGTGAAACCTATGCTCACAGCCCAGCACCGTGCCGCTCGATTGGCATTCGCCAGAGAACACCAGAATTGGCAGGTTCACCATTGACGCCCCGTTCTCTTCACAGATGAGAGCACATGTGACAGACGTGAAAGAGTCTGGAGACGCTGGGGTAAACGTTATGCTGCCTGCAACATCATCCAGCATGAACCTTTTGGCGGTGGGTCAGTGATGGTCTGGGGAGGCATATCCTTGGAGGGTCACAGACCTCCACGTGCTTGCCAACGGTACCCTGACTACTGTTAGGTACCGGGATGAAATCGTCAGACCTTGCTCTGGTGCTGTTGGCACTGAGTTCCTCCTAGTGCAGGACAATGCCCGGTCTCATGCGGCCAGAGTGTGTGTAGGCAGTTCCAAAGGCATTGATGCCATTGACTGGCACTCACATTCCCCAGACCTGAATCCCATTGAGAACCTCTGGGATGTTAAGTATTGGTGAATCCGACGCCGCCAATTAGTGCCACAAACTGTCCACGAGCTCACCGAAATTCTGATCCAGGTCTGGGAGGAGATCCCCCAGGACACCATCCGCCGTCTCATCAGGAGCATGCCCAGACGTTGTCGGGAGTGCATTCCATTGACCGTTGTTATGTCATTTTATTCTGATTGTTTTGAGCAGTGTAGATTAAGTTAAGTGATGATTTCCACATGTGTGGTTCTCAACATGAATCATGGAGGATGAGGTGTGATGGTGTGGGGGTGATTTGCTGATGACACTGTGTTTTATTTAGAATTTAAGGCAGCATTCTGCAGCAATATGCCATCACATCTGGTTTGCGCTTAGTGGGGCTATCATTTATTTTTCAACAAGAAAATGACCCAAAACAAGTGCTATTTGACCAAGAAGAAGAGTCATGAAGTGCTGCATCAGATGGCCTGGCCTCATCATCAGATGACCTGGCCTCACAATCACTTGAAATGTTTGGGATGTGTTGGACGGCAGAGTGAAGGAAAAGTAGCCAACCAGTGCTCAGCATATTTTGGAACTCCTTCAGAACTGTTGGAAAAGCATTCCAGTTGACTACCATATGAAGATTGTTGAGAGAATGCAAAGAGTTGGCAAAGCTGCCATCAAGGCAAAGAGTGACTAGTTTGAAGAATGTACAATATCAAATGTATTTGGATCTGTTTTACACTTTTTTGGTTCCTTCATGATTCCATTATTGTTTTTTGATAGTTTTGCTGTCTTCACTATTATTCTAGATTGTGGAAAATAGTCAAACTAAAAACTTGACATGATGTGAAGACATGACGTGAATATATCTGGCACACACAAGCATGCACAAATGCACAACAATCAAATATACCTGTGGAGAGAGAGAGTGAGATGCAGACGAAGGCAGAGCAATTGACCAAAGGAACAGCCTAGATTGTGAGCAACAGATACAGAGCCAGAGCCAGGGTGTCAGCAGCAGCCATGTGGATGTCTGAGGTATTGACCGCCTCCTGCTTGGTTTGACAGCTTTTGCCTCCCTCAGGGCTTTTCCTCTCTGTATTGCTGCTGCATCCCCTGCTGGCTTTCCCCTTCTCCACACTGAGGTAATTTACAGTTCTGCGGAGCCCCCCTCACTATCCCCTCCCACTGATTGTCAAACAAGTGTCTGACTGTGACCTATGACCAGCGCCTCCATCAACCTCCTATCATCCCACCCTATCCCTCACCTCACCAGGCTCTGCACAGCAACAAACAGAAAACCAGAGTGTAAGGGAAGAGTCTAGTACATGGAGAAGGACAGGGAAAAAAGAGGACAGAGGAATCAAAAGCAACAGAGAGAGAGAGTTATCGGTCTGATTAAGCATTGCTCTCTTTCTTATGTAGTGTGTGGGAGATCTCATTGAAAGGCTGTTGCTGTCTATCGATCGGCCAGCTCCTGAAAAGTGGATACTGTGAGGCAGAGAAAGAGACGGGCATGGAGAGAGAGACTGTAAAGCTCAGCTATGTTCCAGGATAACAAAGATATGGAAAACCAAGGAGATGGGAGAGACAGAGAAACACATGTGAGACAAAGTAGAGGCCTTGTGGAGGTCTTTCCAGAGCACCCTCCTAACTTATCAACCACATCTATAAAGATAAAGTTAGTGAGGAGAGTTGAGAGAAAATAAAAGAGTCATAGCAATCATGTTTCTTTTGTTACTGTCCTTTGAGTGAAGATAAGATGACTTTTCAGAGAACATTGTGAACCGGAATTCAATAACCTGTGGGTGTTCCTATTCCTAATGGTCAATACAGACATTAATGGAGATATCCTCAAGCAGTTATTTGGCTATTCCTCTAAGCTCACTTCCTTTCATCTTTGCACTGGATGCTGGTAAAAATAAAGTGAAATACATGTATTTATGTTTATATTTATATAACCTTTATTTGAAATGTAGACATTATATAACCTTTACTGGAAATGTAGAATTTGGGCTAGCATCTGAAATACAACAACCTAACCCTGAACTCCACTACCGACATGATTTGTGGGCTTTTGATTGTGCTCCACAGGAATTTGTTCAAACTTCTCCTGTTCTAACCTTGACACAACAAGAGGATGCAAGGCCAATATGTCTACTTTACATAACCCACTTTAAAGTTAAGTTTTTCTTTGGGTTTCTATGCTTTTGCCCTCAGGGGTGTTGTGAAGGGGTTCTTTGGCTAGCTTTGGCCCTGAAAAAGTGGCTTAGAGAAAAATTAAAGAGAGAGAAAGTGAGTGAGAGAGAATAGAGGTAGATGGGGAAGAGAAAGGGGGAGACGGCTGGCGTGTGGGCCTGGGGAGAGAGATGCATTAGACCTAATGGAGGTCTGAGCTCTCTCTGTGTGCAAAGGATGTGATCATGAAGTTGATACTGGAGGCTGGATTTCTTCCAGTGATTTGGGTGAGCGAGAGACCTCGGGATCTTTTTGTCTGTCGTGTGTGTGCATGCGTATGCAAGTGTGAGATTCTTTGGATACAGTGGGGGTGAATAAGCACCTCCACTGGGAATGTCCCTCCCACTGTTGTGACAAAGCTCTTTAGATTGAACATTTTATAGATGATACAAATCAAAGCACAACCATTTTGATGTTTGGGCTTTGTCTAAAACAGATGTCTGACACCATGTCAGGGTTAAAATATGACATGTAGAAAGAAACAAGACAAACAGGCAGAATTACAGACTGTCCAGACAGTGGTAAAACTGATACACTAGACTGAAAGACAGAGTCAGCACTGTCTTCTGAGACTAACCCCTATCAGGGAGACAGGACGGCCCCGATATTCCCTACTCCAGATATCTCCTGGCTGTGGCTTGGTCGTCCCTAAGACCTTGAGTGTAAGGCTGTGCTCTGTATCAGTCCGCCAAGGTCAGATAGTGTTCTGATTTATGGCACCTGGGGGATGCTGGAAGTTTCAGCTCCTCGGCTGCTTTGGTCCCCGTGGAGGATCTGGTGGCAGATAACATGAATGCATGAGCGTGCACACACACGCACAGTATAACTATGACCTTGCCTGTGACCACAGTGTTAAATGGCAGTCCGTGTGTCTGATGAGCGGTCGGTTGGCTCCATGGGGAGTGGGGGGCAAATGTGAAGATGGAATACCCGTTCTCTATGCCACTCGGCCCCTGATGAATCGGGGACAAGGCCCCTAATCGCTCTTAGTGTCACCTGGGTGACCTTACAGAATCCAGGGCACAGATTCATCACCCAGTTCTCCATACTGTCCCGATGTCTTTTCATTCATCATATGATTCACTCTCCAGCTACAGAACTTGGTTGACATGGGACATTTCATCTGACATTAAGACCCAGTTTCATTTCTTGTAAAGAGCCTGCTTATATTAATTCAGTTACTGTAATTTACAGGAAACTGTCATTTTTGTCTTGATCGATGTCTTAATCCGGTGCTGCCATTCAGATATCATCTTATACAAAGAGCCTGCATGTATTCATTCAGTCGTGATTATGTTCTTTTAAAGAATTGTAGTTTTAAAAGGTGCCGATAAGGCCGACAAGGCATATATAAGGCATATTTTCACTTGTCCCATACAGGGCCTGGTTCTAGGCCTAAGTGACTTAAGTGGTCACTTAGGGGCCCCCCAACCATTAGTGAGACCTGACCACTAAAGGAGAGGGGGCCAAAATCAAATATTACTTAGGGCCACCAAAATGCTAGAACCGGCCCTGGTCCCATTTAGATTTAAAATTTAAAAGAGCTTTGGTACAACCAATTGCCTTTAAAGGTGTAGTTTAATGGAGTCCACCAGTGTGCAATCAAGATGTTTCACATGATTTTGGGTTCAATACACATGGTTAATTCAATTCCTAACAAAAACTACATCATGAAGACTTTTCTGCATCAGGGCCTGGAAAGCTTGTGAAGAAAATGGATGCAGATAAGTACATTGACATCCTGGAAGAAAACTTGCTGATGTCTGCAAGAAACCTGCTGGGACTTGGGAGAAGATTCTTCTTCCAGCAAGACAATGACCCCAAACATGCAAGGACACTGGAGTGGCTTAAAAACAAAAAGGTCAATGTCCTGGAGTGGCCCGGTCAATGCCCGGATCTCAATTAAAATGAAATTTGTGGAATGAGTTGAAATTTGTTGTTCACCAAAGGTCTCTATCTAACTTAACTGAGCTTGAGCAATTTAGCAAAGAAGAATGATGTGAATAATTTTTAGAGCCATAGTAAGTATATACAGTTCACTGATCAATATTGGAAATGAACACAACCTTCATCTAACCCCCATCTCTACCTGGTAAGAGCATGGAATTATAAGAGGGATGTTGTAGTCATTAGGTATTTGTGGAGACATTTTGGTTAATAGGGACGTCTTTGATTGTTGTTCCTCAGAGACCAATTTTGTAGCCAGACCCATTCTCACTAGCTTGCTGGTGTTGTGGGCAGCTATAATTTTGCTATGCTCTGTGGCTGTAGTCTGTACATCGTCTATCAAAATAATGAATATCTTCAATTCAAAACCACATTTAATCAGAATTCTATTTGACATTGCTCCAGAAAAATATGGTAATAAAGCAGTTCCAGGTTGCCATTTGGTCCACTCTGACATCCCTTCCTGGTCTCATTCCCTGCACTCAATAACATCTCTACCAGAGATAGTCAAAAAACAGTCACTGAATGAATTCCCACTCCTTGCCTGAAAGTGAGGATCATGGAAAAAAGGATAATTTTAGATGCATGCAATCTAAAGGTGCTTACATTTCCAACCCAGATTGTTATGAATATGAAATGGTCGAGCTATGCTTCTTATTACTATATTATTCATGTTTCAGAGATACGCCATGGTTTGATGGAGGATTCAGGTTTAAGAATGAAACCATCTCCATTTTTTCCTTTTCGGTTTTCTTTCTTCTGTGTGTTCTGTATTTCAAATGCTTTTCAAGCACATAGTAAGTGCCTGTCTTCATCTCCAATGTGTTGAAACGTAGAAAAGAGGCAATAAGATTGGAGGAGAATACAACTAATGGAATTCTATGATGGATTACAGTGCTGTGCACAATGCATCCGTTTCACTGTTTACCTGATTAGTGATACACATTTAACATTTGTTAGGCATTTTGTAAACAGCATTAGGGGAGTTAAATTGTCAGTCTTGTAGCTTTGCTTTCAAGCCAAATGTATAGCTATTTCAACTGCATGACATTCAAGCAATGGATTATTTCAATTTGATTGTATTGATTTAAAAAACGTTTAGTATTATTAGATAAAATATTCATATGCATTTAATCACCAAACTGCGTCTTTTTACAAAACATTTGAAATATTTTATACACACACACACACACACACACACACACACACACACACACACACTGTATATAAACACATAAGCATGTCGTAATAGTGGGAGAATATTTCACTACACACTGGCAGCTGGTAAATACTCTCAGCCACCGCGAGGCGGGGGAGCCCCTACACTCCAAGGGCCCCGCCCTGCATAGTAAAAAATAAATTAAGCCTATTTAAAAAAATAAAAAAGCAAAAAACTTTGAGGGGAAGAAAACTCCACTCGTTGAGAGCCCCTGAGTTTCCACTGCTGGGTAAAGGAAGCCCGTGAAGTCAGCTCCATAATAGATCTTCCTTCCCCTTCCAGTCGAAAATGGGGCTAAACAGTCTCAAAATCCCTGAATCTGGCAACAATGGCCTTTGCGTTTCTTACGTGCGTTAAGCCATTTTCAAAATTGCTAATCCTTGCGTTTTGATAGATGACGGTAGACACATGCAAAAAAGTAAAAAATATTTGCAAGCGGTGCTCAAAAGCGCAGCAATAGTGTTGTCTGAAGAAGCTCGCATTAAAACACCAAAAGATTACGTAATTATTAAGACAAGCCAGAGAGGAAGCTATCATCAGCACCTCCAGAAATTAAACACTGCCGCCGCGGGCAACTAGCAGCTGTCACCTGTCTGTTCTTGTCAATCTCACTCCCAGGTGTTCCCAGTTCTCTTGATTACCCTGTGTGTATTTAACCCATGTCCTCTGTTTGTTCTGTGCCTGTTCGCCTTGTGTTCCCATGCCAAGCGTTCCCGCGTCTATTTCCCATGTATTTCCTAGTCTGCTCTACTCGTCTACCTGTGTAATGATCTCCTGCCCGCCCCGACTACATTCCAGCCTGTTGTCTGCCTGTCTGGTCCTGACCGATACACCTGTTACCGACCTACTATCTGCCCCCGACCAAGAGCCTGCTGTTTGTCTGTCTGTACTGCATTACTCCTGATCTGTGTACCAAAACTTTGTCTGCCTCCGACCTTCTCTAGTCTATCCCTAATTAAACTTGTTGCTCTGAGACAAGACCTATTCCGTGTCTGCTTTTGGGTCTAGCACCAGAGCCGTTACAGCAGCAGCACATCTTCACCAGCAACCAGTCTTCCCAACGCGGCATCAGTGTAAATTTCATGAACAAAAATAGGGACGAAAATATTCTTTAAATAGTTATTTTTCGTTGGCAGTTGACGAGACGATGACTGACTGACTAAATAAAAAAAAAGTGAAAAATACTTGAGAATAGACTAAATTATCATTGTGATAATAATCAAATATCACTACAATATTTGGATAGAAGGATTTTGGAGAGGTTTTCAGTGGTTTTTTTCATGATGTGCTTTCAAATGTCATCAAAAGACATCTGAAAGCGCATAACCCCGTATATACGCACAGGCAAAGACCGTGGTGTGGTGCCTGAAGACGTTAACTATCAAAACGTTTCTGAATCTTCGGTTCTCCCCTCGTTTTTACATTTCAAACTGATATTTCCATCCATGTCAATTAAACTGCTTGAACAATAACAGGTGTGCAATACACATTTTCCACTGGCTAATTACATTTCGGAAACGTTATGCTTCCATACTGTGCACAATGCTGTGCTTAAAATTTAATAAATAGGTATAATTGTAGGTGTCATGATTCAGCAGGACACAGGCGCAGAGGTTGCTTAAACAAAATGTCTTTTAATAAACAGACTTTGTTGAAAAACAAAGGGCTCAAGATGGCAGGAACAAGGAACAGGCAACAACAATGATCAACAACAAACACAGGGGTAAGAGGAACTTAAATAGGGACAAAGGGACAAACAAGACACAGGTGAAAACAATAAAGCAGAGGGCAAGCTACATTCAAAATCAAACGACAAAAACCAAACAGAACAGGCTACGTGCAAAGGCAAAGCCAAAACCTAAATAGAACCAGAACCTAACCGTAGGCAATATCAACATTGTAAGCAAAACATTATGATATGTTGCCCTGGCCTTATTTGATATGATGAATTGTTTAGGCTACTATAGGCAAATGAGGCAATAATTGATTGTGATTGGACAAATATGTGACTGAAACATAAGGACATTTTGTTGACTAAAATGACTCACTATTTTCGTCATTTTGACAGTAACTAGTCTAAATCATTATTAAAATGATCTAAATGTGTCTAAAACTGAAAGATGTTTTAGTCAAAATGACTAAATCTAGACAAAATCAAAAAATGTGTGCCAAAATTAACACTGTGCAACATTACTGCCTGGGTCTAGCAGTAATCTTAGCCTTTCTTCTCCTAATGTCCCCCGCAGCACCGAGCTGTATAGCGTTGTCTTTGGTGTTGAACAATGATCAATCGGCTATATAGCGCTGTCCGTTAATTGTGCTGATGTGATTGTGCTTTTGTAATTTAAATTTTTTTTTTATTTCCCTCTTTTTCATTACTGAATATGTATAGTTGGTGGTAGACAGCGATCAGTCTTTTGGCGTAGGAGGCAGTGGTATAAGCTAATAGATGGAGATACATTTTGAGGGGTGTGGGTGAGGGGCCTCTGTGAAGTCCGGCCCACCACTGTTAGCTCATTGTATTGTAATTCTTGTTTTGTGTATTGTATTTTTCATGCACAAGCCTGTTTTTTGCTTGAGCAGTGCATGAGGCTTAGACCTGATACCATTACCTGTGTTTGCTTTACTCTGCAGGTATTTTGAATTTTTTAATAGAATTGCTAATTATAATCTTTGTATTTTATTTATTTTGTGTATTTTGGTGTGCCAGGTGCAATGCATGTGTGCAACACAACATTTTGTGGTCTTTCCTTTGTGCTTCCGAAGAGAAGTTGCATGAGGCGAAGGCAGAGCTGAAGTCATTAATTGTGTTAATCCCTGCAGAATATAAAAAGCATATCTTTTATTAAACCAATTTCTGCTCTTTTACTACTTGCTTATTATTTGCAACAGTTATACATCCTCAATACAGTCCTTTCTTCTTATCACTTCAATATCCATAGTCAACATAATCTTTTTAATGACCATTGGTTGTTCTATTTAGGAAGTTGCATTGTATTTATAACATCTCCATTCCTGTGTTTCCATCCTTTTGTAGATGATTCCCAGTTGTCTTTAAAGTTCTCTGTTTGGACTGCAGTTTTCTCATGTCTCTAATAGGAGTGCTATCAGTGATTCACAGACTAGCTAAAATTGCAGGGTCTCCCTCAAAATGTATTTGTTTTAGAGCTGCTTAAACAACTAATTAATTAAAATTGATTACATCAGTAATAAAAATAGTTGGCAAGAAATGTTGATTAATTAGTTCTTTGTTATTAATTATTTATCAAAACTGTTTAGAATAGTACATTTTAAACTAAAAAATAAAACAGCTTTATAAAGCTTTGCTATACTGTATGCCCATATAAAAAATAATGTAGCATAAAATAATGTAGTACTGCTATCTCAAGTTGTTTTAGAGAGAACATGTTCTCTTTGTGCATGTTCAGGAAAAACACAAATAAGTAAAACAATTGCATTTAACCAATTTTGTTACATCAGTTTAATTGATTCATCACAATTATAATAAGATTATAATTGGTTTATCTTTAAAATTATAATTGTAAAGATAAACCGATTATCAAAACAGTTATTAGTTGCAGCCCTAATTTGTAATATATACACAGTGCCTTGCAGAGACCCAAGCAATTATGTGAAATGCTGAGCTATGTTGAGCCTGGCTGAGCCATGTTTAGCATTTGCCACGGCGGCCACTATTGAATTCCTTGTTAAAAAACACTTTCACATGAATATGAAATGTGTATTAGAAAAAATATGAACATAAGAATCGATATCTCCCTACTCCTCCTACATCAGATTCAGCACTTATTTACTACTCACCAGCATCAAAGATGCTGATGAATGATGAATGGACTCTTCATTCGACTGTCTACATGTCCTTGCATGAGCCAAACAGATGAGCCTCAATCATAGATGCATCTCCAGCTTTTTCTAAAGGTCCATGGCTGGTAGGTTTTGAGCATTGTAGTGTTTTATGAAGTTTAGATAATATTTTAATCAACACCAATGTGAACTTAATCTTGATTATTTTTATTTTTTTAAGTTCAAAGTTGGGGTGGCAACTGGTGTGGCAAGGCTCATTTCAAGGATGGCACATTCCACCTCAAGCCACCCATCTGGCCATGTCCCTGGTGCTTGGGATCATTGTCAAGCTGAAAGGTAAGTTTCCTCCCAACCTTCAGTTTTTTAGTAGACTGAAGCAGATTGACAACAAACTGGCCCTCAATGCAAAGAAGACCAAGGAGCATTGTGGATTACAGGAAGTCTAAAGGTTGCAGTCACACCCCAGTTCTCATCGATGGCACTGAGGTGGAGCGTGTCCAGCATCAAATTCCTGGGTGTACACATCTCCGAGGTCCTCTCCTGGACCCTCAACACCTCAACCCTGGTCAAAAAGGCGAAGCAGAGCCTGTACTTTTTGAGGAGGATGAAGAAGGCCCGCTTGTCTTCCTAGGTGCTTGTGAACTTCTACCGCTGCACAATCGAGAGCACTTTGACGAACTGTGCCACAGTGTGGTTTGGCGGAAGCTCCGTGGCCGACCGGAAGGCCTGTGAAAATTGGGTGGTGAAAACCATCCAGCACATCAATGGTGCCCAGCTCCCAGCCATCGTGGACCTTCAGCACAAGCGGTGTCTGCGCAGGGCGTGTGGTATCATCAGAGACTCTTCACACCGATGCCACAAACTGTTTGCCCTCCTACCATCAGGCAGGTGGTACAGATCTCTTCGTTCCCACACAAGCAGGCTCAGGAAAAGCTTCTTCCCAACTACTGTAACCCTGCTGAACTCTGTGACCCATCCAATCACTAACCATACCCACCCGCCCATCATCATCATGGCAGTGGCCCTGTCTGACTCCATTCTTCTTGTTGCCTTATCCTCTGATTGTTTGTCTCTTGTATCTCTTATTTACTCCCTTGTACAGTGTCCTTGAGTCTGTGAAAGGCGCTTTAAATAAAATCTGTTATTATTATTATTATTAAGATTCTCTTGTAGATTTTCCCTGTATATTGCTCTATCCATTCTTCCTTCATTTTAATAATGCCTAAAAATGCCTAGTACCTCCCCACAGCACAATGCTCCCACCACCATACTTCACTGTAGGGTTGGTGTGTCTTGAGCCATGGGCATTGTCAGGTAATTCTTCAGATAGTTCTTTATTAGCAACGGGATCTTTCTTACCTGTCTCCAACTCAGGCTGGTTTTATGAAGATATCTGGATATGGTTGACCAGTCCATCATTACTTCACTACAAGACACTGAACTCTGTACCCCATGATTGTTGAACTCTCTGAGGCTTCATTCTCTGTGTCTCCTTGGTTTAAGGGGCAGCTTATTCATGGCAGTGCCTGGATGGTGATATGCTCACTGGAATGTCCAAACACTTGGACATAATTTTGTACCCTTTTCCTAATATATTCATTTGTATTACTTAATCTCTAACTTCTGTGGAATGCTCTTTGATCTACACTGTCCTTCAGAAATCACAGCTTGATCTATTCTTCAACAGAAAATGTGAAGCCTACTTCATTTTCTTGTCTCATAGGTGGAAGCAAATGGTCAAAAAGGTCTTACTGTACACATTAAGGCAGTATCTTTCATCAGATTAAACTGGGAGCTTCCACAGCACAGGGTTGAATACTGACCCAAGCAACAAGAGGTTATACACACTATTCTGGCCAAGCATGGACAATCTCAAGCCTACAAGTCCATTTGCAGAAACCTTGATGTTCCTGTTTCCACTGTACATAATATTATCAAGAAGTTTAAGCCCCATGCCACTGCAACCCACAACACTGGATGTGGCAGCAATAGAAAAGTTGATGGAGGATCACATTGGAGGAAAGATAGTTGTCAATCTGTTGAGGTCATTTGAAGAGATTTCACCCCATGGTTCCTGAAGCACCTCCCACAATTTGGATTGGCTTGATGGGCACTTCTTACGTACAATATGGTCAAGCTGCTCCAACCACAGCTTAATGGTGTTGAGATCTGGTGACTGTGCTGGCCATTCCATTATAGACAGAATGCCAGCTGACTGCTTCTTCGCTAAAAAGGTCTGGTTTGGAGCTGTGCTTTGGGTCATTGTCCTACTGTAGGAGGAAATTGGCTCCAATCAAGCGCTGTCCAGGGTGTGGCATGGCATTGGAAAATGGAGTGATAGCCTTCTTTCTTCAAGATCCCTTTTGCCCTGTACAAATCTCCCACTTTACCACCAACAAAGCACCCCCAGACCATCACAATGCCTCCACCACGATTGACAGATTGGCATCAAGCACTCCTTCAGCATGTTTTCATTTGGTCTGCATCTCACAATTGTTTTTCTTTGTGATCCAAAAACCTCAAACTTAGATTAATCTGTCCATAACACTTTTATCTTCCTCTGTCCAGTGTCTGTTCTTTTGCCCATCTTAATCTTTTCTTTTTATTAGCCAGTCTAAGATATATCTTTTTCTTTGCAACTCTGCCTTGAATGGATAAATAAGCCTTATAAAATGATAACCTAGATTAGCAAACACAACGTGTCATTAAAACAGGACTGATGGTTGCTGATAATGGGCCTCTGTATGTCTATGTCGATATTGCATTACAAATCAGTTGTTTCCAGTTACAATAGTCATTTACAACATTAAAAATGTCTACACTGTATTTCTGTTCATCAGTTTATCCTCAATTTGATGTTATTTTAATGGACAAAATGTTTGCTTTTCTTTAAAAAACAAGGACATTTCTAAGTGACCCCAAACTTTTTAACGGTAGTGTATATTACCCCCTTTAAATGCACAGTCTAAACAGAAAAACTCCCAATGAATTTAGGAGAGCTAAAGATAGTGGCAAGCCTTTCTGCCTTTTTCCACATTGCTCTTCCAACCAGAATTTGATGTGGGTCAAAGCGTGTGAGGGCATGCTCATTCAGCTGATCACCTTAACAAGATTTGCAGGCCCCCAAGCCGCCTGAGGTGTCCAAAATGCTAGTGCACAACTAGAAAATCTTACCTTAAAGGTGACATATTTAAGACTATCACCATTAAAAAGATTTCAAACCCACTTAATCCCAAAAATTCTTCAAGTTCCAACATAAATTCAAAGCCCTAGGTATTTCTGAAAATGATCATATATTTTTTAATTTTTGACTATTTTATGTCTGTCCCGCCCACTGTTTTGTGGACCAATTTCAAATGGTATTGTAGAGAAACTATTTATTTGAATTGTTTTTAGTAGAAAAATCTGATATCTCTTATTCTGCTCATAGCGTAAAAGCAGTTAAACACGTTCTATTTTTTTTTTAATTTGCTGGTCTTTTGTGGAGAACAAATTAAGTGGGTTGAACATAAGATGTCAAACCTAGAACCAACCTAGATAGACAGGCTAAAATTGTTTTAGCAAAATATTTTTTGTGAAGCTTGCATTAAATTGCCCATCTCTTTAGCTTACAACAAGCTTTTATTTTTCCTGTCGTTAGGGGACTCTTGGCCTTTATAGCATTTAAGATGAAATGCTCAACCCTTTTTCATTTAACCGTTATTTGTCACTGAGTACACTTTTTGAATGCATTTACAGTGGATTTACACCCCTGTGAAAATGCCAGGTTTTTGTGATGTAAAAGAATGAGACAAAGATAAATCATGTCAGAACTTTTTCCACCTTTAATGTGACCTATAACGTGAACAATTCAATTGAAAAACAAACTGAAATCTTCAAGGGGGAAAAATGAAAAATAAAAACCTTACAATAACCTGGTTGCATAAGTCTGCACACCCTCTTATAACTGGGGATGTGGCTGTGTTCAGAATTAACCAATCACATTCAAACTCATGTTAAATAGAAGTCATTACACACCTGCCATCATTTAAAGTGACTCTGATTAATCACAAATAAAGTTCAGCTGTTCTAGTAGGATTTTCCTGACATTTTCTTAGTTGCATCTCAGAGCAAAAGCCAT
>JACXGI010004352.1:0-54393 GCA_016801175.1 Esox masquinongy
ATTTCCTGGTTTCTAGCTTGTGGGTGATTATGCTTAGCTATTATGTTTGCATAGTCTTCACAAAAGTGAACAATCACTTAGTGTGATAAGGAGCTATCTGATTGACCGGTCATTCATCCAGGTGTGTGTGTTTATGCCTAATCTATAACCCTATAATGGCTCAGTGGCTATCCACCTGCACTCAAATTATCTGCACTAACATCGCTGCTTCTGTTTATTATGAATCCTGCTTCTAATTTACTTTGCCTTTCACTGTACTGTTTATACGTGATGTATCTAGTCCATGTGAAGAAGACTTTAAATTTTGTTTTGTTAGAGAACAACCAGACCACTTTAGCACAAGGCCAGAGTGTCCCCATTTGAATACTTAAATAGCTGGGTGGGGTTAAGGTCTAAGAGGGTGTGAACTATGCTGAATGGGCGTAAACAAAGACCAGCTCCCTGGAAATCTTTCAAGCCTCTTTTCTTTGAACTAAGTATAGCAGATTATCAACTTTTAAAGCAGCATATCAGAAGATGGTAGTATACGGCGCCCTACAGCAAGAGTGATTTATTGCTTTGACCTTTGACCCTTTGGCAGCTGCATATGTGTGAGATTATGAAAATTATTTTTTGATTTATGACCGGATGGTAACAGTTGTTTTTCCAGGGGCACATGTCCGGTTAGGGAGGGGTAGAGCAGGTGAATCTGTGGTATGAGAGGGGGGTTCAAAAAGGGTTATGAGTAAAAAAAAATTGTATGACCGGTCCGGGGTGGTAATATTTGGACATTTGTTTTTCAGGGGCTTCCTTCTCTGGGAGGAGAGGGTGTTGGGTTACTTGCGGTGCAAGGGGGGTTGAGCAGGTGTTTGCCGGTGGTTCATTCACTGAGAGTTACAAATAAATAAGAGCTAGACTTCTCCTGTTTTGCAGTTGAATTCGTTTTTTACTTTGTAAAAGAATCAAGATGGCGTCTGTGCTTATTGATACACCCGTGACAACCCAGACTTACGAAATAGGCCGCAGAACGGAGGTGTGAAAAGATACGTTCCAGAAATATACAATGCGCCAAAGAAGCATTTTCTTAATGTGTATAGAACTCAAATACCTCCGTTTAAGCAGCTGATGGATCAGCATGACATGGCTGATGGAAAAATGGTCGGCTTTGCGTTTGATTACCCGGCTTCTAAAGTGAAGTTGTACATTTTAGCCAAGGGCGTGGACCTCAACAGTGGGCCCATACATTGTATGTCACAAATACATAAATCTCAGGGTGCTGACTTCCTCTTGGGATGTGAGAGTATCGTGTGTCAGATGTAGTGATCAGGGGTAGTTCCTGAGCTTGCAAATAAATAATACTCTGGGGACAGTGTCTTCCCCGGGGTGTAGCATCCAGGGATATCTTTAAACAGATGCTACATCAACATTGGTCACATACATTGTATGTCGCAAATACATAAATCTCGAGGGTGCTGTCTTCCTCCCAGGGTGTGAGAGTATCCTGTGTCAGGTGTAATGATCAGTTTTGATCAGTGGAGGTTCCTGAGCTTGCAAATAAATAAATCTCAAGGGACGCTGTCTTCCTAGGGTGTCCATGACAGCTGTTGGTTAGGGGTGTGTCTGGATATAGCTCCTCCCAGGAGGAGTGTTACAACCTCTTTGGTCAGTAATCCATGTTACATGGAAAAGGTTATGTGTTTGAACGGATCTAAAATATGTCAGCTAGAATAAACGATGCATTCTGCCCGAAATTGCCAGGGTATAGAGATTCAGACATCGAAACGCTCATTCATAGACTACCAGAGAATTTAGAGCGCAAGATCAAAACTAGTGATAATACCTTAAAATATATTTCCGATCCAATCAATTCACTATTACAGATCTATTCTACTAAGAAAGAACCCATACATACAGATTCTGAAGGCGGTATCACGTTAGAACAGGGTACATTTAAACCTTTGCTGGGGATATACAAATGGTATAATATGCATGTGTTTAGCATAGTCAATAGAGGTCCAGACTTTGCTACGGAGTTTGAAGTAAACTGAAAAGTATTGAGAGCTATAAGAGTGGCATCCGAAAGTCAGGATACGAAAGTTAGGATCTCAATATATGGGTGTATGATTTACAAAATTGCTAATGCTTCGGTTATAGTTGGCTTTCCCGTTTATGGTGACATAGCAAAAGAAGTGAATTATTTTATAGAGATATTTAGCTTCCTCGTGGACGACTGGACCGTTATTTCCTTCATGCTTTACAATATTCACAACTTTTTTAGGCTAAGAGAGAATTTAAAACGCTGGGGTCATTTGAATAACAGATTAGTTAATTTAAAACATTGAGATATTTAAAATGAAAAGCTTGGCACCTGTGCACATCTCTCTCAAAACTGACCGGACATCTCTTGACCCGAATGATCCAATGTCAAAAAGCAATAAAATAGGTTGGTAAACCGGTCCCCAAAAAATAGTTATAGAGTTTCATTATTCTCTCTTTACCGTTCAGTCATTCGTTGAAGAACTCAAGAAAACGTCTCTCAAGAAAAAACTCTCGCCAATTCAAAAAGGATTTTGCTCTCTCAACACGTTAAAAGGTAAGATATGATGCTAATCTACCATTATATTTAACTAAGATGATGGTGAAAGACCCTTACACGAGTTTCTAAACTCTTAGGATTCTCAACATTCTCGGAAGTTAAACGGAATCAAGGCCTGAAGAAGAGGTTGAAGCTCCGGGCGGTTCCTCTCCATCAAGGTATGTTATAGGTGAGATTTAATTCATTTATTGATTTCATTTGCGGAGCAAAAAAGCGTCGCAGGTGCTTACGGTAAGAATATTATTAATCGTTCTGTAAAAAGCATTTTATGTCCCATTTTTAAAAATCTCGCTTCAAATGTGTAATTACAGATTCTGACGAGGCGTACCGAGATTTACCTGAAGTCCTCCTGGGGCCAGCACAGAATAAAAACAGAAAAACTTTTTCTCTGCAAAATTGCCGACAACAAACCCTGGATCGGTTTCTAAGCGCTCAAGCTGTAAGAAATGTTAAGTATTATCATAAATTTTATATTGTAAAACGTATTACATATTTTTTTAATTAGATCTATTTAATCCTTTCAGATAACATAGATGTATCAGACTCTGAAGATCCGCAAGATGGCAGTGTTGATCAACTTGCCCCGCATCCTCCAGAGCAAGATGGCTTGAGGCAAGATGGCTTGAGGCAAGATGGCTTGAGGCAAGATGGCTTGAGGCAAGATGGCTTGAGGCAAGATGGCTTGACGAACGCAAGTAGTAACGATGGTGTTGCTCAGGGTAACCGTGTTGTTGCTTCTATAACCCCACCTCGCAAATCATTGTTTGAGAGTTCTAATAGTGAAGACGAAGCAGATCCACATTTCTTTTTCAGAAAAGAATTTGCACGTCTAGTAAAAGCTAGGGAAGATCAGTTACACACACGTATACAAGATCTATTAAGCTGTCAACGGCGTCTAGATAAAGCTTTCTGGAAAAACAAGCTTCCAAGGCTCATAGGCAAACATCTGAAAAATGGATCCACCGCCAGATCCAAAACCCAATTGTAAGGCCTTGATAGATCAAATTAAATCATTAAATCCTACTTCTAACATAACACCCTCACAACATTTAGATACAGAACCATCAGACATTGATTATTCAGCGCTGTTTGAACAAATGAATCAGTTAATCCCAGAGCCACCTGTTTCGAGTCCAGAGGCATTACACATAAACTATGATGAATTAATCACAGCTTCGAGTCCAGAAGCATTACACTTAAACCCTGACTATGATGCGTTGATTAGACAAATAATAGTTAAATCCTGAACCAGCTTCTCAAATGACACAGCCAACTCCTTTAGAATCACAGGCCTCCCATTCAGGACCGAATCAACAGGGCAGAGGTGTTGATAGAAATGTGAATATTGTTCATCGCAATAAATTGAGCAACATCAAAAACCGACAGCGTTTTAATTTTGCTCACATGAATGAAATGTGATTATTCAGCGTTCTATGTCAATGTGTTAGCCACTTTAACAGAACTGTTAGAAAGAGCTACAGCCTACACAGAGCCTAGAGATGTACTGTAATTAGAAATTATGGGTGATTCCATACGAAACAATGTATCATATATTATGGAGAATGGTGATGCAAACTTGAATCAATTTCTGGATATGATTGAAAGGCTTGTACAGTCCAATTTATCAATCTTAGCCGATAATACCCTAGAACTGATTGTACAAATATTGAGAACTTCTCAGGGTGCGGGCGGACAGAGGAGGAAGGCTGAAACTCTTTTGAAATCCGAAAAAATTAACAACAAAAAGGAATATCTTATTATCCTTCAGAATGCGGGCAACAAATTGTGTTGCCATTTCTCTGGCGCATTTATGGAATCCCGGTATTAGTGATATAGAAGGACTAAAGATAGCTACTGAATTTCAGAGAGCAGTGGGCTTGTCCATTTATGAAACTGTAGCGTTTTCTGATATAGGTAAATTTGAAAACTTACTCGACATCAAAGTGGTGGTTTTCTATCATAGTAGGCATGATTCAGCCATCTTGAAATTCCAAAACACATTACAGCCTCATCCACAAATGCTGTATTTGTTTGTACAAGACAATCATTATTATGGTATTAACAACATTAAGGCATTCTTGGGTGCTCCCTACATCTGTCGGTCATGTCAAACCGGCTTTACACGATTAGGAGGGCACTCCTATCGGTATAACTGTGCAGTATGCATTGATACGGACTGCCCACATCAGCCCCTGCAACTCACAAAGTGTTATGACTGTAACCGTACATGTTGTTCAGCTTACTGTTATGAAAAACATAAGCTGGTCTTATGGCATCCTGTGGCATGTAATTTGCCAGCTGGTGTGACATCAATAAGAGATGTCCCTTATGCCATGTCAATTAATAACCCAGAACCACACAAATGTAGCAGAAAACGTTGTCCAATATGTAAAGGGCTTTTGGATGACGTTGGTGTATTTGAAAAGGTCCACAAATGTTATATTCAATCTTTGAATGAAGAGCAGAAAAAAAAATATTTTATGACTTTGAAACCCGACAGAATGACACAACAGGTTTACACAGACCTGTATTTATGTCTAGCATGACCTTTGAGGGTAAAAAGTGGACGGCTAAGGGACAGGATTGTGCCATGCTCTTTTTAAAGCACTTTCAGAAAAACAAATGTAGAAAGTACACTTTCATAGCCCATAATTCAAGAGGTTATGACTCCTACCTTCTTTTAAACCCCTTGGTTGTGCAAGGCGTATCTCCCACTCTTATAACACAAGGAAGCAAGGTGTTGTGTTTTATCGATCATGCATTTGATCAACGATATATTGACAGTCTTAGCTTTCTTCCCATGATACTCTCTCAAATGCCCGATGCGCTCGGTTTTGAAACAGCTGTTAAAGGTTGGTTTCTGCATTTTTTCGGCTCTGAGGAGAATCTCAATTACATAGGTCCTTAACCTGGTCCTGAAATGTATGGAGCTGATCAAATGACAGTCAAAGAGAGAGAGACGTTTATGACATGGTATGAAACAGTCCGTCATGAGACCTTTGATTTTCATAAAGAGATGGAAATGTATTGTGACAATGATGTGGCTATCTTGCGTGAAGGTCGTCACAAGTTCAGAGAGGAAGTAATCAATGATGCAGGCGTTGATCCCTTGAGTTGTATAACTATTGCATCGGCTTGCATGAAAACCTATCATACTCATTTTATGACCGAGGAATCTATAGCCATTCTCTCACCTGATAACTATAGAAGGCAGTACAAATCATATTCTAGTGGTTCATCCAATGGTTGGAGTACCTGGCTGAGACAAAAAACATCTTTATTCAGCATGCCTTGAAGGGGGGTGAAAAAATTTTGGACCTTATCATGTAGACGGTTATGCAGTCATCGACGGTGTCGAGACAGCTTTTGAGTACCATGGATGTTTCTTTCATGGATGTACATCCTGCTTTTTGCCACCGGAAATGTGTGCTTTAACCCAAAAGAGCTTTGGTGACATGTATCTAGAGTTCCAAGACAAACAAATCCTTACAGGTTGATTATGGTCTGAATTGAAAAGGTCAGACTCTCAGGTTAGAGCTTTTATGGATAATTTTGGCATGCCAGAACCCCTGGAACCCAGAGATTATTTGGTGGTCGCACCAATGCTTTGACTTTAAGGCATTTAGCCCAAGAGGATGAAACAATAGATTAGTGACTTTACATCCCTTTATCCTCAAGTCATGAGCGAATACCACTTTCCTCTGGGCCATCCTGAAATCATTCATAGTAACTTTGGTCTGATTAAGGCAACAGTTTACTAAAATCTATGAAGTCTGGAACTTTGCCAGAAAATCAGATGCCTTTTTAAAGAGTATATCAAGTCTTTCTTGAGAGGCAAGCAGATGGCTTCGGGTTATCCTGCATCAGCCACCGATCAAGAGAGCAAAGATAGGTATATTCAGGATTATTATGACAAAGAGGGCATACGTTTGGATCCTGAAAAATCAGTCAGTAAGGCTAAGAGAAGTGTTTCAAAACTTTTTTTGAACAATTTGTGGGGAAAGTATGCTCAGAGAAGCAATATGTTGACAACATACATTGTTTGAGAAGCCCAGCAATTTACAGAGTTCATTTTTTCAAACCGTTTTGAAATTTCAAATTTTTCATTTTTGAATCAGGAGGTTGCTCTGGTACAGTGGCGGCATAAAAAGAATTACCTTAGATGTCCCGGAAATGTCAATGTAATCATTGCATACAGCTTACAGCTGTCTTGAATTGTACAATCTTATGGAATAGCTACAGAGGAGAGTTCTATACCACGACACAGATTCTGTGGTCTATGTAAGTCAGGTGAATGGAAACCCCCTCTGAGCAATTATTTGGGAGGTTTAACAAATGAACTTGAAGATGGTGATCATATCACAGAATGGTCATCGTGTGGACCCAAGAGTTATGGGTTTAGGACTAAAAACAATCTCGAAGTCTTGAAGGTCAAAGGCATCACACAAAACTATGAAAACAGCCCAAAGGTAAACCTGGAATCACTCACACGTTTGGTCGAGGGTTTCATAAAAGACAAAACTAGTGAGGAAATCTTTACCTCCTATAAAAGAATAGTCAGGGATAAAAAAGGTTTCCATCTGTGCAATGTGTCAGTCATCAAAAAGTTCAGGGTGGTGTATGACAAGAGTACTTTTAGCAGACGGTACCACATTACCATTTGGCTTCTGATTAGATAAGATGGAGTTTGTAGAAGGTTTTGATTCAAGATTGCATTTACCTTTCTCAGCTCTCTGGTCATTGGACCATCCAGTAGTGGAAAAACTTGTTTTGTAAAAAAATGTTTTAGAAAATTCTGAACATGTATTAACTCAGAACTTTGATAATATAGTGTGGTGTTACAGTTGTTATCAACTGATGTATGATGAAATGTTGAAGAAAATAAAAATAAACTTTGTTGAAGGAATCCCTGAATCATTGAATGATGATCAACTCTTTCCTCCTAACAGAAATAATCTTTTAGTTTTGGATGATATGCTGTTTGCAGGTAGTGAACATCCTGAAATTACCAGAGCTTTTACTCAATATACTCACCATTGAAACTTATCTGTGCTCTATTTGGTACAAAATGTTTTTCACCAGGGCAAAAATAGCCGTACCATTAGCCTGAACTCCAATTACATGGTTTTGTTTAAAAATCCTAGAGACAAACTGCAGATTAGCCCTTTGGCCCAGCAGATGTATCCAGGGAAGAGGGCATTTTTCACGGCAAGTTACGAAGACGCAACAAAGCATAAGCATTTTCATATTTACTGGTAGACCTTAAAGCTTCTACGCCAGAACATTTAAGACTCAGAACAGGTTTGTTCCCGTGGAAGTGGCCTACAGTTCACGTCCCAAAGAAAAAGTAAAGATGTCTGCATGTTTAAAAAGACATTTGCCCTTCTTGAGAGCCCTAGTCGCAAGTCTGCCTTGGGCCATTGTTCTTCACATCTTATTTTGGCCCTCTGCGAGATTGCTTTGAACGTTCTGAAAGGGCGCATCCTACTCAGCCAGGAACAATTTAAAAAATTAGAGAGGCAAAAGGCAGTCATCAAGCTATTTGCCGATAAAAGGACCAGTATTAAAAAAAAGAGGCGTGCCATACAGCAGACGGGCGGTTTCCTCCTACCCCTACTAAGCGTCACCCTCCCTTTCCTCAGTAGCCTAATCGCCCCCAGGAGTGGGAGCTAATGTCTAACAAAATATATTTAGTGCCTCAACATCAGTTGGATAAACATAAGCAACAAGGTCATGAAACTATTAGACAAATGGCTGAAAGGGATCTGGATATGGATATGAAGGATGTATTGAACATGAAAGGAATAAACCCTTATGACAAGGCAGAGAAATACTCTCAACTCTTACAAAGGTATTTGTCTTTGTTGAACCAAGATGAAAATAGCACAGGACACTTGAGCCTCTCCCTACCAGAAACGGAGGCTACAGAACCTCTTGTTCCTGGGAGCTTACAGGATCACACCATAGATGAGGATGCTATTATGACTGACATGCTCGAGCACACTCCAGCACGTAGCCAAAACAATTTTGTATACATTTTGAATAAAATAAAGGGGTCAAAAGGAAGAGCTGGCTGGAATGACAAGGGTGAATTCATCAGTAATGGTAAAATTTTAAGAGGCTCTAATATGATAGATTGGTCAAAAATGTAACTGCCTCACACAAGATATCCGAAGACAGAAGACCTCTAGGATGGACCCATTTTCTGGAAACCATGGCTGACCTCAATTTACTTCTGGCAGGTGTGGCTAATTATAAAATTCGTCAACAGATACAAAATTTAAATCAGTTTTCTCCAAAAGACACTCATTTGAAAGGAAGAATACAGAAGACTGGTTACAATTTTCTGAATAAATACACAATCGATAATTGTAATGTAATGAGATTTATTTCAATAAAAATACATTTGACAAAAAAAACTTAAAAAAAACTCTTCTTTAAACATTTGTCTTGAACATGCACACTGAGTATAAGGTTTTAAAGGGAGTACATTTAAACACTTTAGATATTTTATAACAAAACAATCTACCATGACATCATTACTTCTTAAATCATCACTATATTGGGATATAACATTTTCATATGTAAGCCCCCTGGCTCTTTGACAGAGATAGAAAATACAATGATTGACCACAGGTTGTAGAAAATTCATCCTGTACTTGTTTAGTGCTGTAATATATCTTGAATCCATTTCTGATTACAAATTGTTTATTTATTGATTTGGGAAAATGAGAATATCCCGGTGGAAACCCGTAGGAATCGAAAAAAGTGTGTTTTTTCTGCCTTCTTCCTCTTCTAAAGTCATGGCGAGCCTGTGTTCCCCAGGCATGTATTTAGGGTGGGTATTAACAATGAACATAGCGGGTCTATTACTGCAAGTATCCGTAGGTAATTTGTCACAAGCCCATACTCCTCGGAACTGCTTTCCGACCATTCGTTCCATAATACTCTCAATCTCTTGGGTGTTTTAATTAATAATAATCCACCAAGACTTGTCTTCAGGAGTTTACTTCCAAGATGGAATCGGAGCATGCGTACACGATCATAGTAGCCGTCCGGTCTAAGAGTTCCCGGGAAGCGCATTTCCAGTGGCCGGCTGACTGTGGAGACCGGTGAAAGGTTTCCTGTGTTGTCAGCATCCGGGAATAAGTTGAAAGCGAACAGGGTATAGCCAGATGCGTAATCTTTTCTCTCAACGGGCAAGGCCAGATATTTTAAATGTCTCCCCGTAGCCAGGTATAGATTATAAAATTCTCTAATGCATAGACCGTTGTTGAAATTTGGTTGGAAGGCCTTAGCGGGAATTTGACGTCCGTCCTGACAGAGCCACCTTGGCATCAGCTGGAATATTACCAAGAACATCTTTCTTGGTCACTTTGATGCTGACGTTTAGAAGTGTTATTCAGGTCCAAGTATTGCTCACTGTGACCGGGGATAGAAAATTCTATAGGGCTGTTCTCTGTAAGGGCAGAGATTGGCATGATCTCAACATAATTTGCACTATCTATAGAAAATTGAGTCATGGGGGCCGAAAAAAGGTTGAGCTCTGTTTTTATTGCTTCAGCTGACATTCGATGTAAAAGAGCCATTTTTAGAAAATACTTTCACGTATTCCTTTTGCAGACCTCCTACCTTTGCGCCGCTTCTGACTTACTGATTTTATTTTAACCTCTGACCTTGGCTTTTTAGGGGGAGGCATCCGCACACCAGGGGGTCTCTTTTTAGTTCTGCGAACCAACATCATGAGTCCGCCGGAGCCTCTTTGTTGTTCAGGATCTGATGCTGTACGTTTACTCATAACATTCGTTAGGACCTCGCCCACAATATTTTTCGCTGCATGTTTCAGATGTGGCTTAGCTAAACTAAAGCCTCTCTTCATTAGTGGTAAAACCATTCTAAACAGATTACGGAATATACCACCAACCCCTGAACCATACATAGCCGCGGTGCCATAATAACCAGGGAGTCCATTCCCTACTTGATCAACGTAATAAGATGTGTACCGGTTAGGATCAAGTTGTGGATTGTGTAACATCTTTAAATATGTAAAGAAGATTAGACCGGTCAAAAGTGGAGTTTAACAATCACTTTACCCCAATCGTACTCAATATTTTTATTCTGATCCGTCTTAATCTCAATCTGTATGTTTTCAATATACTTCTTGGTTACCGGTACATAGTGTGGCCGCGCATAATTAATTGTGATTATATCTCCGTCTATTCCCTCTATATGAACTGTCCGTAGGAGTGGCACAAAACTGTCTCCGACCCTTTAAAAGATATAATATACGTATACACAAACATGTTGTAAAATCCTGCGTGTTTGTCTACAGGTAATGGGCTCAAATTATCTTTTGTTTCCAGCCATCTGTCAGAACGCATCCCTAATATGTAAGCTAAACTGCCTCGAGTCTTGATAGCTGACTGGCTTTCATCACTCACAATTTTTACTCGCTGTTGAATATTGTCATAACCTAAAAACACATTCTTAATCTTCTCATTTAAGGCCTGGTTCATCCCATAGACAACCGCTTCTATGTTTTTACAGTAACCGGTTTTGAGGCTGATAGCTTCAGGTGGTTTAGAGTCTATTTGTAGAAAAACTCAAAATCATTTTTCAGGATATTTGTCCAGCTATGCGGGTATATAATCTCTACGAGACCAACCTCCCAACTCCCCTGTAGCTCTATCGGTTTGGCAAAATTTGTTGTGAAATTAGAACTTTTGTTGTCGGATATATTTCGGCTGAGGCATTGCTGGGCAGAGTCAGATAAAAACCTGAGGTCTCCATGATTGTTGAAATCACTTGTGAACAAAACACCCTAGCGGTAATTATTTTATCCTGTTGCGTCCAATACTTCCGACTCTAGGACCCAGCTGTTGAACTTTCCCGGCCAGTTTTTCCACCTGACAAATCCGTGTTTCTCCTTTTACTTTTTTTCGTTTCAAAATTTGATCTACGTAAAAAACTTTGTCTTTAGTTATCTTCACATTTTGAAGCTCTTGTTCATTAAAGGTACCCTCGATAGACTTCCCATCATAATCGCTTATCTTATAAACAGGCGGTATACGCGGTACACATTCCGTCACTGTAAATAATTTGCCAGACTAAACTTGTTCATATTTCTTATCAAAAACACCTCGCAACTTTGAGACACGGACAATATCACCTTTTTTGAATTTAAAAGCAATGGCTTTCTTTTTACGAAGGGGAAACAAACCGTAAAGATTTTTAAAGACTTCAAGTGTGTTCTCGGATGTTACTTGTGACGGTGTCATACGTATGTTCTTGTGATAGCTGTTGTTATAACTTTTTACCAGGTCTTGAATCACGTTGACATAGCGCCGTGTGTTATGAGCTGTAAAATATCGCCACATCCTTTCCTTCAAAGTCCTGTTATAACGTTCAATAACGGAAGCTTTTAAATCTGAACCCGTAGCAAAATGGATAATATTGTGCTCGTTCATTAATTTTTTAAATGTACGATTAAAGCACTCCTTTCCAGAGTATGTTTGGACTTTCTTGGGAATTCCACTCTCTTTCAAAATGCAAAAGCCCTAGTCACTTCCGCCCCGATCTTATTTTTTAACACTTTCACAAAAGCTACTTTTGAGAAAATGTCTATTACCGTTAACATGTAGCGATTTCCATCATTTTTATCAGCAAAAGCTTGCATATCACAAAAGTCAGCCAGGAATTGGGATAAACGATAATTGGTAAACACCCTATTTCGCGGGAACGTTTTTCTCACTGGCTTAAGGAGAGTGTAAGCGTCCTGGCCGGACAGCCAGTTAAAGGTCCGTCACTTATACTACTTCCTGTTTCTTGCACAATAGCTCTCTGAAGTCGCTCCTTTCCTCCAAAAGACTCCGGGTTAGAGGGATTAAAATATATTTTTTTCATTAGCTGCTCCATCCTCCTAATTCTCTTTATTTTGGTTATTCCAAAAGTATGCATCAGACACTTATAGAAAAGGTTGAGGAGAATTTATTTACAAAATCAATTTACATGCTTACAATATCAATCAAGAGTTTAAAATCAATTTACATGCTTGCAATATCAATCAAGAGTTTAAAATCAGTTTTCTCAGTTACATAATTATTAATGACTTTGAATACTTTGATTACATTTACAGGCTTATGGCTCTGTATTTTTAAAACACACACATCGATTATATATGCATACAAACAAATTAGATGATACACATTACATGTCATCAGTGGTTCAAGGAAAATACGTAAAACTTTAGGCAAATTTTTTTCTAACGGTCCATCTACTACTAGCGATATCAAGGTTAGCCATTTTTGAGTCATACGGACACGATCCAAGATTTCCTCCATTCGTTGCACACGTTCAACATTAACAAAAGTTTGGGATGTGTAGAGTGAAGAATCATTTACTTTCCTTTCAATAATTTGCATGATAAGATCTGTAACATTTCTCAAAAGAAATTTTTGAGTTGTTCTCCCAAATAACCTACATAAACAGTTACCCATTATAACAATTAAGGGTTTCAGGAAACAGATTTTAGACAGTCTGACTGGGAAACAAATCTTCAGGTATGTTCTGCAGAAAATAACTTTGTTTACCAGGCCCTGGCGGTATTTGTTCCAAACATACCTTTTGGAATTATGGCCAAAAAGTTCAACCTTGGTTTCATCAGACCACAACACATTTTCCCACGTGCTTTTGGGGGACTTGATGTTTGTTTTTGCAAACTTCAGCCGGGCTTGGATGTTTTTCTTTGTAAGAAAAGGCTTCCGTTTTGCCACCCTACCCCATAGCCCATTCATATGAAGAATAGGGTAGATTGTTGTCACATGTAGCACACAGCCAGTACTTGCCAGAAATTCCTACAATTCATTTAATGTTGCTGTAGGCCTCTTGGAAGCCTCCCTGACCAGTTTTCTTCTCGTCTTTTCATCAATTTTGGAGGGACGTCCAGTTCTTGGTAATGTCTCTTTTATGCCATATTTTCTCCACTTGATGATGACTGTCTTCACTGTGTTCCATGGTATATCTAATGCTTTGGAAATTCTTTTGTACCCTCCTGACTGATATCTTTCAACAATGAGATCCCTCTGATGCTTTGGAAGCTCTCTGCAGACCATGGCTTTTGCTCTGAGATGCAACTAAGAAAATGTCAGGAAAATCCTACTAGAACAGCTGAACTTTATTTGTGAATAATCAGAGTCACTTGAAATGATGGCAGGTGTGTGATGACTTCTATTTAACATGAGTTTGAATGTGATTGGTTAATTCTGAACACAGCCACATCCCCAGTTATAAGAGGGTGTGCACACTTATGCAACCAGGTTGTTGTAAGGTTTTTATTTTTCATTTTTCCCCCTCTAAGATTTCAGTTTGATTTTCAATTGAATTGATCACATTATAGGTCACATTAAAAGTGGAAAAAGTTCTGACATGATTTATCTTTGTCTCATTCTTTTACATCACAAGAACCTGGCATTTTAACAGGGGCGTGTAGACTTTTTTTATCCACTGTATATCCCATTCCTGGTCTCGTGTATCTTCATCAAGCAATGTCATAAAATATGTTTTAGGACTGCGCGTAATAGGCAGATAGGAGAGAGGTCTTTTCCAAGGTTGTGATGTAATGCAGGGTATAGGTCTCCCGGCGGAGTCCTCTGGCATCAAGGAAGCCATGGTTCTTTGAAACGGTCTACTTTAGCCCTACCCTTTTATTGCTGCATAGATCCTTTGACAGAGGGCGTGGCTTTTTAACCAATACTTATCATTCCTGCTTCCACACACATCTTGGTTTTAACTGGATCGTGTTCATTACTATCGTCTGCAGCAAGACATCTAAGTTTAACAACGCTCTGCTATTGTTGACTTTGTATGTATAGCTCATCAATTCTCCGAAACATATCATTTTCCAGATCACACCTAACGCTAACAGGTATCCTTACCTCTGACATTTTAACAATCTTTCCATCGCTTATGTTCCTCGTGAGGGAAGAAAGCTCGACAAAACCGAATGGATGTCCATTTTTCCTTTGGATTTTTATTGTGTGCTGCATTGTCTCTGTGGAGCTTGGTACACCTTCCCAATCGATCTCCAAACCAGTGTCGATAGTGTCTCCGAACCTCTCATGCTTGGCTTCATTTCAGGAGACACCACATGGCGTAATACTTCTCAGTCAGTGATTTGGTACTCCACGCCACAGGTTGCGTTTCCAATTTCAGCTCCCTTGGCTAAAATGTACAACTTCACTTTAGAAGCAGGGTAATCAAACGCAAAGCCGACCATTTTTCCATCAGCCATGTCATGCTAATCAATCAGCTGCTTAAACGGAGGTATTTGAGTTCTATACACATTAAGAAAACGCTTCTCTGGCGCCTCGTATATTTCTGGAACATATCTTTTTTTTCGCTCCTCCGTTCTGCGGCCTATTTCGTAAGTCTGGGTTGTCACGGGTGTATCACTAAGCACAGATCCCATCATGATTCTTATACAGAGTAAAAAACGAATTCAACTGCAAAACAGGGGAAGTCTAGCTCTTATTTATTTGTAACTCTCAGTGAATGAACCACCGGTAACACCTGCTCAACCCCCCTTGCACCGCAAGTAACCCAACACCCTCTCCTCCCAGAGAAGGAAGCCCCTGAAAAACAACTGTCCAAATATTACCACCCCGGACCGGTCATACAATTTATTTACTCATAACCCTTTTTGAACCCCCCTCTCATACCACAGATTCACCTGCTCTACCCCTCCCTCCATAACCGGACATGTACCCCCGGAAAAACAACTGCTACCATCCGGTCATAAATCAAAAAATCATTTTCATAATCTCACACATATGCAGCTGCCAAATGGTCAAAGGTCAAAGCAATAAATCACTCTTGCTGTGGGGCGCCGTATACTATCATCTTCTCATATCTTTCCCATAACTTTATCAAACAGTATTGTTTCATATACCATTTCAAAGCTCTGAATCTGGACCTTTATAAAATGCAATAAAAAGCAAAACGCAAATTTTGCGATAAGCCCAGTTTCCCGAATTCTGTCACATTTGCAATAGTCAATATAAATCCTCATATAATTTTTCTTTCTTACCATGACTATTGGTGATGGAGATTCTGATTCTCTGATGACTCCTGAGTCAAATAACTCCTGGAGATGTTTACGAACAGCTTGAATGTACTGAAGGTGTATAGGTCTTGCTCTGTGTTTAAATGGTGTCTCATTAATGAGCTTGATGTGATGCTTTGTCTTGGTGGTATGACCAAAGTCAAGGACATGGTGTGAAAATACTTTCAGCCTTGTGTTTAATTTTTATGTGACCCTTTCTTTCCACAAAGTTAAAACTCATTTCAGAACTTGGGTTAGCTTTGGTCGGCTGTCAGAGGGGGCAGACTCTGCAAAAGCTGGCTCCCTTTGGATCATGCACTGAATGGAGTTCACTTCAGTCAACAACATTTTGGGTGGTATGGCAACGTAATGCTCGGATTCATTCTTCAACCCAACAGGTAACCGACCACGTTTAGTGGGAAGAGACAGCAAGCAGCTGGACACCAGCAAATCACCAGGCAGAGTAGAGGTTGACGGGGGCTCAATAATAGCCCACTTCTCTGTGTGGGACCTCATCTAGACTACTCTGACTGTGTAGTCAGAGTAGAGAACATTCAAAGTATTAGTTCCAATTAACACTTGTGCATTCTATGTCAGGTCTGGAACTATTAATGCAAAGGTCTTTACCTCAATGTCTGTCCCTACAAACACTTTGGGAAAAATTAGGTTAGTCTCAATTATAACCTAGGTAGGGAACTTCTTGACCGTTAGCGCCCTCCACCACTAGTAAATTGTTCAGGGGTTTGATGGTTTGGTCCGACAAATTACTCTTATAAAATGACAAAGCAATTGTTGTCACCTGGGACCCTGTATCTAAAAGGCAATTTGTTTCTTTCCCAGCAATAATCACTCCAGTGCATTTTGTTCCTATCAAACCTTGTGCAGGAGGTTGCTTACGACCGGAAGGTTACTTACAGGCTCCCAAATGTTGATTAATTCGTGTTACTTTTGCTGCTTGTTCGTCCTCTTCCATTTGAAGTAACAGCAGCAGCTCTGAGAACGGATGTGGGTCGCTCCTCTTCTGCTCTAGCTGAAGGTCGGTTATTAGAGCATTGTCCCAACAACCTTGACAAAACTGCTTTAAAAGATGTCTATCATGTTCATCTGCAGAGACTCCACCCCTGTTCCTGGCTAGATTTAGCCCAACCTGCAGTCTATGGAGGTAACTTGAAGGCTTCTCACCGGCGTACAGGTGTTCTGCAATGTACTCGAGAACGGTGCAAAGAGTTCTTCTCCATCCTCCACCGTACCAAAAGCGGAGTACAGCAGATCTAAGTAAGCTGTAGGGGATGCCTGCGGGCTCAAATGCTTGATAATGTCAGTAGCAGGTGGAAAGAGACTGTCAAGAATCTTGACTGATGCAGGTCGGAAATAGCTGGGTCTGTCAATATAAGCTCAACAGTACACCAGGTGTCATAATCTAACTCATTATTCAGACGTGGACATTTCCCTGATAAGACTCTTAGCCTTAAACGTGCAAACTTTGTGCGAAAACCTTCGCTTCTCACAATGTTCCATGACAACTCTCTGTACTTCCGCTGGGGTCACATCACTAGCTGACAGCTTGGGTAGTGCCTTTAACTCAACTTCAGATTTGGAAAGAGATGAAATGACAGAAAATGGAGCAATGCAAGTCCGACATCCGATGTCAGGCAGCTGCATAGATGCCTGTTTGACGGGTGTCTGAAGTAGTCTAGATTCTGCAACATTGAAGTTACTGTCATTATGGATAGAACTAGCAGTTAGTGTATCCAAATCACCTTACATAGGAACATCAGCTGACAGTTTCAGCTTTGTCAATTACCGCTGTAGCACTTCCTCATATTTCCCTCCACTTAACTATGCAATTTCTCTTAGTTCTTTAAAGTAGCGGTAGGCGTGTACACACTGGCTAATGACCTAATGTTGTATGATCTGGTAAGCTAGAAGTCTTGTGAACATAAGGCAGCAAAGACTCCAATGACTGCATTGCAGTGGCATATTTGAACTCAACAATGAGTTGTTGGTTAAACTCTGATTGAGGATCATCAATACAGATAAACCTATTGATGGAGCCAAAACCTGTAAGGTATTCAAGAACATCATCATTCTCAGTAAGACCACCAACTACAGTATTACAGCATAGATGTTCTCCATAATAATCTCCATTTAGGCAGTTCTGTTTTTGAACACTCCAAATCTATTCTCAGGTTAATCAATAAATACACCACAGGCTCCCGGCTGGCTCGCCAATTGTACATGTAGCACTTGTGACTAGAAACAATGAGTTAAATGCACTAGTAAGGTATTGCATTCAAGGTAGACCAGTCTAGGTTTGCCACAGATCCTGATGGTGTAAATAATGATCGAAGTTTACAAATTTGAGAATGTTATTTTCCGAGTGCACAATAATAAATTTCAATGGCACAAAAAACAATAATAATAAAGGCTCCCTTATACAATGGCAATGTACAAATGGCTTATAGTGAAAATCCAATTTATCCAAATGATCCAAAATACCATCCAAGATATCCCACAAATAAACTCTACTTTACATCAGTGATATAGTAAATGAAAATAATAAATCCCCAAGTCAGTGAATCCACAGTGTCCCAACTGTGCAGTGTAAATGTGAGTTTGCTCCTACCACACTGAAGAGTGTAGTGTAAAATGATGTTGATGCAGTGCACCAAAGTCCTTCACAGTTGATGAAAAAAATATAAACCTTCGCATGCAATTTCTTCAGATTCTTGAGTCTGGGTGGCTAGCCATCTTTGGAAAACAGTAACATAAATGGAAACAAAGCCTACAACACAACTTCCCTTTTACATTAACATGGGGACACTATCTTAACTCCTCCTTCACAGTTATTGGTTGAAGAGAGAAGAGAATCTCCTCTGTAGTTTATTTGCCTTTAAGTGAAGGTAGGTATATGGGATCTTATTCCTAGTTTGCTTAACAACTGTTATATCAGATAAGTGTTTCTCTACTAGGACAAATTGTACGTATTTGAGGCAAATCATTGATTGTCTCAGGACAAGGATGTGCCAATCATCCTGCTCGGTGCTGAATATACATATCTCTATGTTGTTCATTATCAAATGTGTAAATCTTTTACTTTATTGGGACTATAGGTTTGTGTTCTGTAGGTAGGTTAACAGATATATGGGAAGTCCCAAATGGATTACTCCCATCTGTCAAATTCCCAACAATGTTCTCTTTTTATTATTCTCGTCAGTATGTGGGGAACTTTCATTTTGCTATAGCTTTTGAGTAGCTAGTTTGAAAGTAGAAGTTGTGAATCAGTATTTCACACATAGATTTGTAAGTGTATTTATGCAGCACAAAAAAATCTGAGAGTAACAGAGGGCGAGAGGGAAGGAGAAAAGTCTAACATAGGGAAAGTGAGAGAGCATCAGGACATGAGCAAGCTCAGATGGCCTCCTCTGTTTCAAGGGATGTGTCTGTGGGTTCATTTATGTATATGTGTATGAGGCATGCATGCGTGCATACATGAACATGTGCATGCTGTGAATGTGACTGTTCTGTGTGTGTGGCTATCTGTGTATGTGTTTATTTTCTGTGTGTGTGTGTGTGTTTTTCCAGGAATCAGTACACCTGCACTGGCTGAGTGGGTTGGCTCAGTGGGCTGGTGTGGAGCTCCAGCAGCCCCCCCCCCAGGCCAACTCTGTCAGGCCCTGCCAAGGTCAGCCTCTCGCTGGGGGCCGGAGAGGGAGAGTGCGGGGGCGGAGGTGGAGGTGGGGGTGGAGGCTCCACCATGACCACCAGGGCCTTTGGTGCAGTGCATCTGGAGGGCCAATAGCAACTGCATCTGGAGAGGAAAAGCCTTTTAGATACACAGAGAGGCAAGTGGAGAATAGACCACTCAAAGACAAATAAGCATACACACAAGCAAGCCCACATACACAAACAGACACAAACACACACATACATTACCGTTTACAAGTTTGGGGTCACTTAGAAATGGCCTTGTTTTCCAGGAAAACATACATGAAATTAGTTTGAATATGAAACATAGCAAAATGGAGGTTAAAAATAATGATTTCTAATTGCAATAATAACTGTCCTTCATACTTTGCTTTCGTCAAAGAATCATTTGCAGCAATTACAGCCTTACAGACCTTTGGCATTCTAGTTGTTAATTTGTTGAGGTAATCTGAAGATATTTCACCCCATGCTTCCTGAAGCACCTCACACAAGTTCGATTGGCTTGATGGGCACTTCTTACATACCAAACAGCTGCTGTGCTTTGGGTCATTGTCCTGTTGTAGGAGGAAATTGGTTCCAATCAAGCGTTGTCCACCGGGTATGGCATGGCGTTGCAGAATGGAGTGATAGCCCTCCTTCTTCAAGATCCCTTTTACCCTGTACAAATCTTCCACTTTAACACCACCAAAGAGCCCCCAGACCATCACATTGCCTCCACCATGCTTGACAGATGTCGTCAAGCACTCCTCCAGCATCTTTTCATTTGGCCGGCGTCTCACAAATGTTCTTCTTTGTGATCCGAAAACTTCAACTTTGTCCATAACACTTTTTTCCAATCTTCCTCTGTCCAGTGTCTGTGTTCTTGTGCCCAACTTAATCTTTTCTTTTTATTGGCCAGTCTGAGATATGTCATTTTTTTTGCAACTCTACCTAGAAGGCCAGCATCCCGGAGTTGCCTGTTCACTGTTGACATTGAGACCGGTGTTTTGCGGGTACTATTTAATGAAGCTGCCAGTTGAGGACTTGTGAGTGTCTCTTTCTCGAACTAGACACTCTAAAGTATTTGTCCTCTTGCTCAGTTATGCATCGGGGCCTCCCAACCCTCTTTCTATACTGGTTAGAGACAGTTTGCGCTTTTCTGTGACGGGAGTAGTAATAATAATAAATAATAATACATTATAGCGTTTACATTATAGCACTTATGTAGCGCTTTTCTGGGACCCAAGGATGCTTTACAACAAGTACAAAATAAACAACAACACAGGAAAAAAAAAACAACCACACCAGAAAGCAAATTAAACAATACACAGACAAATGTAAAGAAAAGGACTCAGACATGACACGGGCAGGGGCTAGGGGTAGGCTTGTTTGAACAGATGAGACTTGTACTGCAAGTACTCTCCTCAAATACAAGAGAACAAAACGCCAGCGAGATGGGAACACTAACTATAGACAGTGTATTTAAGTTGAAAGTAACAAGATCTGTATGTCTGAAAACTGTCAGCTGGTGTATTATATCCATTATCTAGGTCCTCTTACCTACAGTATCTATACACCTACAAACACACTGTTTGTCTCAGGTAAGGTTGAGCCATAGACACACCTTATTCCGATATACCCCAGTCCCCTGTGTACACTGCAGTGGGGGACTACATGGGAAATTAAAACTAACACCGTCTCCTAAATATGAACGTCCACCTAAAAAAGGCAGCATGGACTACCAATTACGTGTTCTGGAACATATTTTTTTTCTCTATGGCGTGTCTCTACGGGGGTGTTGGTGATGTCGAATCCCAAATGTGGATGGATGAGGAGGGAGGCACTGCACTACAAACAATGCTAAATGGTTAAGGTTTGCTAATACTCATGTTGGGTTAAGGTTAGGGTATGGTTAGACAATAAAAACAGTTAAGATTTGATAACGCTTCTAGTGTACGGAGGATTAAATGTGCAATAATATGCACATTATATATATATATATATATGTATATGTGTATGTGTATGTGTATGTGTATGTGTATGTGTATGTGTGTATATGTGTATATGTGTATATGTGTATATGTGTATGTGTGTATATGTGTGTATATGTGTGTATATGTGTGTATATGTGTATATATGTGTATATATATATATATATATATATATATATATGTATATATATATGTGTATTGGCATTGGTTTTGAAAATATGACTGATCATCCCCTGATCAAAAGTTTACATATCCTTGAATGTTTGGCCTTGTTACAGACACACAAGGTGACACACACTGGTGAAAATGGCAATTAAAGGTGAATTTCCCACACCTGTGTCTTTTAAATTGCAATTAGTGGCTGTGTATAAATAGTCAAAGAGTTTGTTAGCTCTCACATGGATGCACTGAGCAGGCTAGATACTGAGCTGTCACAAAACCTGCATAACAAGGTAATGGAACTTTATAAAGATCTAAAAGGATATAAAAATATATCCAAAGCATTGCAAATGCCAGTCAGTACTGTTCAATCACTTATTAAGAAGTGAAAAATTCGGGGATCTCTTGATACCAAGCCAAGGTCAGGTAGACTAAGAAAGATTTCAGCCAAAACTGCCAGAAGAATTGTTCGGGATACAAAGAAAAACACACAGGTAACCTCAGAAGAAATACAGGCTGCTCTGGAAAAAGACGGTGTGGTTGTTTCAAGGAGCACAATAGGACGATACTTGAACAAAAATGAGCTGCATGGTTGAGTTGCCAGAAAGAAGCCTCACAGCTTCTGGCACACTGTAATTTGGAGTGACGAGACCAAAATAGAGCTTTATTGTCACAAGCATAAGCGCTATGTTTGGGGAGGGGTCAACAAGGCCTATAGTGAACAGAATACCATCCCCGCTATGAAGCATGGTGGTGGCTCACTGATGTTTTGGGGGTGTGTGAGCTCTAAAGGCACTGGGAATCTTGTGAAAATTTATGGCAAGATGAATGCATCATGCTATCACAAAATACTGGCAGACAATTTGCCTTCTTCTGCAGGAATGCTGTGCATGGGACGCTGAATACAGCATGTTATCAGAAAATACTGGAAGGCAATTTGCATTCTTCTGCAGGAAAGCTGCACATGGGATGCTCTTCGACTTTCCAGCACGACAATGACCCTAAGCACAAGTGAGTGACTGACTGAGTGACTGACTACCCCTTGTTAAATAGCGTAGTGGTTAGAGACGCGGGCTCCGGAACAACAGGTCCCATGTTCGCCTCCTGTAACAGTCAAAACGCATTATGCCTGAGGTTCAGGAGAGAAAAAACTTCGCTGTCTACAACTTTACGTAGCTACGTAATAGGAAGCCTAAAATAAAACGGTTCTGGTGGATATTAGGATTTGTTCAAGGTAGACAAACACTTCGCTGGCTTCACCATTCTATCTTTTCACTTGACAAAAAAGTCAGTTATCGTTAGTGATGGCCATTCGAGGCTTCATTACCGTTCTTCTAGCAGCAGGATATTATGCTAGCAGTGCTAACTCAGATTTTCTTTTTCAAAATAAAAGCCATCATTGAACTATATAAGTTAATATAGTTATCAAGCTAGTCTGTACATTTTATGTTTAATGTCTGTTCCAATGTTATTCTTGTCTGTTCTTTTTCACAGACTAGATTGTTAACTATATTGCCTTATGCATTTCAATGATGGCTTTTATTGTGATAAAGAAAATCTGAGTGCTGCCAGCATAATATCCTGCTGCTAAAATAACACTAATGAAGCCTCGAATGGCCATCACTAGTTATCGTCACCTATATTGATAGATACTGTATCTATGTCATTCACAAATGGTTAATTAGCTGTTAAAACGGCCAGTGGCAAAAGAGGATTTGTTCAGGATAGACAAAAACCTCGCTGGCTACATGATTCTCTTGTCTTTTCACTTGACAAAAAAGTCTGTTATCGTCACCTATATTGATACAGTAGTTATTGTATCAATGTCATTCACGAATGGCTAATAAGCTGTTAAAACAACCAGTGGCAAAAGCCATAAAGTTCATAGCTGCTATTTGTGGTGTAGGTAAACTTAATAAGAAACGTTACTCAGTTTAACACAATATAATGGCGTCTAGCGACATATTACTTGCTAATAAGCTTTTAAAATGGCCAGTGGCAAAAGTCATTCAGTTCATAGACACTATTTGTGGTGGAGGTAAACTTAATAAGAAACGTTGCTCAGTTTAACGCTAGTTAATGGTGTCTAACAAAATATTCAAAATATTCAAAATGGTTTCTTGTTTTCTTTGTTGCCATGTTTTGTTTTATGATTGTGCCATTCTGTTATGACCTATAGAATGTGAATCCCATAAGAAATAAAAGACATGTTTTGCCTGCTCACTCATGTTTTCTTTACAAATGGTACATGTATTACCAATTCTCCAAGGGTATGCAAACTTTTGAGCACAACTGTACATTTATAGAATTAAGAATACATCAGTTCAAGAAATTCCATGACAATCCGCCCTATATCATCAAATATCATGTAATGTTAACATGTAACTTAAGCAATTTTACACACAGATAATCAAGCATCAGCTCAATAGGCTTTAGACTACTACTAACAATACCTTTAAACAACATGATCTTTTATGATATCATCACCCCAATAGTTAGGGAACGGAAACAAATCTGAAATGTCTGGGTCCTCATATACATGCTTCTGGACCATTACCTGTGTTGTAAACTTAGAAACACATTTTTATTAAACAGGACAAAAATATACCACAAGCAAACTAAAATAGCAGCTAAGGCAGTAGTCAGTAACTTGTATATTCTCATGCCCCAGAGAATGGGTCCCACCCATGAACTGTATGAAGCTGTTTTATACCTTTATTCGTTTCTTCGACTAAATTGATTACCTTTTGCGCTGTATCAGAGATGAATGTAAAACACTCAGATCCCACCACCTTACAGACACCGCCCTGGGAAGCCAAAATCATATCTAGTGCCATTCTATTTTGTAGAGCAACTGAACAGGTTTCACTCAGCTCCATGCCTATTGCTGCAATTGTGTCAGTGGTGTAATTCATGTGTTTTTCTTCACCACTGTGCACAGGGCCATTATCTCTTTCTGTGAGATGTATGTGCCATATCCTGGGATCAATACACTGAATATATGTTGGGTTTTAGTAAGTGTTCGCTTATAGCGAGGTTGGGGTTGGTATAAGGCTACCATTTCCACTTGGTCTGCTCGCCTAATCAAAGGGACCAAGTAGGCCATATAGCTTACCCCACTTGCGTCTCTAGGAATGCGATTGTATGCTTTCCTACCACAGACTATATATAGACCTGCTCTGGCAATGCTCCTAGAGCCGGGAAGTTGGTTCAAGTCATGGCAGGACAGTCATTATGTCCTAAACTCCTTGTGGCTCCTGAAGTGTCTGTAATATTGAGTGGGACGTTATGCAATTCATCAACAGGTATTGGTGACCGGGTCTGGACACAATCATGCAAGCGGAGCTTCTCTGGTATGACAGGAGTGGAACAATTATGCAAATTAATGATCACTGAATCTATCTTAATGTATGTTTCCCATGGGATATAGTTAAACACGGCATCAATACGAACAGAGAAACCTGAAGGTAAGGGATTACAGGTTTTACCTGATCTAGCTTCATTCTCCTTAGTGCGAGAATCTGTCTGCACCAGAGTCATTTGCATCCTTACAGTATAGCCATGTGCTCCTATTTGCTCATTGTAGGTTGACCTAAATAATGTGGATATGTTCACTCCCACAGGATGACAGCGGTTGTTAAATTCTACTATCACCATATAGACCAAATCTAATTTGGCTTTACTCGGCTGGTCAGGATTGGCTGACGGGGTATAACTGTCCTTATCTGTTGTGGTCATTTGTGCTGCCACCTCTGTCCAACCGTGTGCCTGCCAGTCTACCATTGAAAATGGAATTAGGGGTTAACATAGGGGAATGTGAGGATCTTGGTATGTGTTGACAGATCCAACAATTAGTCAGGTTCTTGTGCTTTGCATAGACAACCATTATCCTAAGGGCTATATTGCCTGGCTCTAACAGCGCTCTTCTTACTCTACCTGGCTTAGGACGACATGGTGCAGGAGTAGGAACTATCGTAGTACTGTTATGGGACATATCATAGCAGGTCTACCCTTGGGGTATTCAGGTGGTCTGCAAGGGGTGTTGTCTTCATCAGTACTGTACATCTCCGCCTATACACATGGTTGGGAAAATAGTATGAGTAGGGGAACGTAGCGCCCCCTCCTTTATTTAGGTGGGTCCAATATGAGTTATCATCCTTCAACACTGGGCTTGTCAGTACATAGCAATCCCCATCTGGGGGCAGTTAATCATGTCACAAGAGATTGACATAGTGTATACTATTACTTATTTACCATATTCACCATCCCCCCCTTTCGAAGCGTGATCTTTTCCATGTGAGTGCACCGAATAGAAATTAAACAGACATTTAGGTAAACAAGGGTTACCGTTAGGGCCTATCCAACCGTATTTACATAGGACGCCCATGCTTTTTTCCAGGCATTTCTCTCTTTAGGCGAAGCTTGAGATTGCGCTTCAACAAGGTCAGAGAGGGAGACCGTAGGGATCAAATGGGTCATCTGCAGAGTAGAATGAGGGGGGGCCTGAGCAGCGGCTTTGGCAGCTGCATCTGCTCTGCGATTGCCAAGAGAAACAGCATCTCTGCCTGTAGTATGGGCCTCACATTTATATATAACTACTTTCTTAGGTAACAAGACAGCTTTTAACAGGTTACGAATAAGCTGACCATGTTGGATCTGTGTAGCAGAAGAAGTAATAAACCCACGCATTTTCCACAATGTACCAAAGTCATACACAACACCAAAAGCATATCTACTGTCTGTGTAAATGGTAACACATTGACTCTCAGCAAGGATGCAAGCTCGAGTGAGAGCAAAGAGCTCCGCAGCCTGAGCGGAGAGCTGTTGGGGCAATCTGTGTCCCTCAACCACATCATGATCAGTGACAATGGCATAGCCTACATTGTTGAAAGTGGAAGTAGGATCGATAGAGGTCCATCAGACAAGTCATCATGAGGAGTACACTGTTGGTTAATAGCAGAGAGGCATTCGTACGGCTCGCCGTCTCCATCCATGGGGAAGAAAGTGGCTGGATTCAGAACAGGACTCCATACAACAGTGACATGGGGTAACGTCAGTAAAATATTATGGTAATGCAGAAACCTACCACATGACAGATGACTAGTTTTGTGTTCTAACAAAATGGAGGCAACAGAGTGAGGATCTCGTAGCTCGAGCGGCTGATAACACACCAGACAATAGGGAAGGCCTTGTGCTACAACGTCCAATTTAGAAGAGAAGTATGTAATTGTTCTCAACTTGTTTCTGCATTAATACTGAGGACATACAACCATCCTTTTCAAACACAGCTTGAATGAATTTCTTTTTAGGATCAGGGAGCCCTAACGTAGAAGTAGCCAGGGTCTGTTTCAAAGAAGTACAGGAAGCATCGACCTAAGGAGTCCACACTACTCTGTCATGTGATGCAAGCTTCTGGCCACAGGCCACGTCCTGCAGAGGTTGTACCAAACAAGTATATTCACTGTCTACAGAAACCTGTAATGCCCAGAAAGGACAGAAGTTGAGTTTTAGTGAGAGGTTTTGGGATACCAATAATGACTTCTATTCTGTCTGCACTGAGACTTTTACCCTCTGGTGTTAGTTTGTGGCCTAGAAAAATAACTTCCTTCTGGACAAACTTGTAGCTTATTCAAATAGGCTTCATGACCTTGCAAGGCCAAGTATTGTAACAACAGCACAGTGCCTTTTTCGCACTTATCTTTATCGGGGGAACAGACAAGAAGATCATCAACGTATTGGATAAGGATGCTGCCAAGTTTAAATTGGAACTCTGCCAAGTTATCTTTTAGCGCCGATGCAAACACGGCAGGAGATTTACAATAACCTTGAGGCAATCTTGACCACGTATATAATTGGCCGTAGAATTCAAATGCAACGCAATATTGTGAATCCTTGTGCATACTAAAAAATGCATTAGCTAGTTCCACCACAGAAAAATACTGACTATTGCCTGGGACTTGGGTCATAATTGTATATGGATCAGGTACAATTGGTGCATGCGCATATGCTGCTTCATTAACTTTTTTAAGATCTTGTACAAATCGCCAAACCACAGGTTGTCCAACAACTTTGGCTTTTTTTACTGGGAAAATAAGAGTGCGGCATGGGCTGTTTGGACATGGAACAGTTGTCATGCGGTATAAGATGTACTTCCCGTTCACCCAAAAGGGTGCACCCAAATCTTTCTCTATAGGCTTGGGCTTCTATGGAAAATTCTACTCCCTCCATGTCACATGGGACCCAGTTTGCTGCTTCATTGCACCTCACCTAAGGACCCAAGCTTTCCCACTTACTAAACCCGGGTTTAGCAAGGGAGACATCGGGGTCCGACCCCTCCACTTTGAAAAAGCGAGACACCTCACTCACATTTCACACAGACCATGCACAAAAACCTTCCGAACTCCAGTATATATATTCAACCGTCAAAAAAATCACTTTTACAATCTTCAAGCCACACTTTCTCAAAACCAACATCCTGACTTTCTGAAACCTTTGCTGAACAATGCAAGTCACCCATATCCATAAACTGGGCTGAATAACTTTCTACTCTATTCATCGCCTTATTTACAAACTCCTGTGAAACAGCTCTGGGCCCTGTATGTTCTAAATCCTATGAATAGCAATAATCAACAGGCTGCACACTGTGTTGAACTGCTTGAAGACAGTATGTTTAATTTGTATTTGTCTGAACATTCTAACGTGATCCCTAACTGTGTCATCAAATCTCTGCCCAACAAATTAACTGGACAACAATTAGATTACAGAAATGAATGTTTTGGGCAACGTGGACTTTCGTCGTCTACAACCGACAGAGGGGTAGTAAATTGCTCAGTGGTATTTCCTCCACTAACTAATTATAGTTTCACCACTCAATTTCAGAAGTGGGTCCCATTCTTGGGCTCGAAGGACAAAATATCCTGCTCCAGAATCAACCAAAAATTTAATTCTGTTTACCATTAATTGTAAGAAACATTGTGGGTTTAATTTTGTACTTTACGTGTTCTCTAAATGCTTGTACATTAAGTGTCTGCATAACATCAATATGCAATCATGTAATGGATTGGTCTCACCGGTAGATGCGTCCTGTCCTGCCCCCTCTGACTGTCAAAACCCCTCCTCCTGGTGGTTATCATTCCAACATGTTCCCCTTGGATTAGTCACCATATATCCATCGGAATTGAAATTGTCTCTGTTCCTTTGGCCATCTTCTCGTGTCCTTCTCAGGACAGTCACAAACCCAATGTTCAAGCGAACCACAACAATGGCAGCCTTTGTCGTAGTTATAGCAGTTAGCATAACCTCTTCCTCAAGTCTGTGTTCGTCCTCTAGCTCTACCACGCCCTCGGCGTCTTTGGTCGTAGCCACTGTACAACCCTAGTTGGGCCATCTGTAATTTCATTATACGTGTCCCTTTATCGTCTTTTTCTTATCATCTTGGCCCTCATAGACTCTTTCAGCATCCATGATATATGGCCAGACGGTTTCCATGTGGCCCTCATCCAGGGCCATGCAGTGCTTCTTAGCATGTTTCTGTAAATCATGGAGCAGACCTGCAACCAGTCACATCTTACACTGTTGTTCCCAGGGAGAATCATTAGCCACATCTGGTTTGCGGCCCATCCCGCTGTGAATCTCAATTCTTTCTCAATTCTATTACGATTGTCCGTAACTCTCTCCCTGTTTCTGTTTGCAGTCAGAAATTTTCTCCCAGTTCATCCGTCTCGGGAAAAAAGTACCTATCCGTCCACACAGCGCCATGATTGTTAACCTGTATTGAGAATTAGCTTCCCAGTCATATGGGGCATTCTGTACAGGCCAGTCTCTTTTCACCCTTCCCCATCTCAACTGTAGTGCCTTCATCATTACCATTTCCATTTCGACCATGTTTGGTTTATATTGTTCAAGCATCTGGAGAAATACACGATTGAATTCCTCTCCTCCCTTTTCCGGGTTTGGTAGCAAGGCGGCCACGTCTTTCAGGTCAGCTGGCGACCATGGGCAGTAGATGAAAATAATTGAGGGCGCGTAGTCATCACCTCCTGCGACCGGATTCACAACTTCTACCATCGGGAACCGACCTTCAGGCTGCCTGAACGGTGTGGCGCTCCTGGTCCTCCCAGCAATTGGGGATGTCGCACTAAGGTTGGCCGCAAGTGAAGGGTAAATCCAGCAGGCAGGAGGGGGACAGCTTCAGTGGTATTTTCGCCCGTGGTTCAGGAACTGCTGCAGCCTTTCATAGTCGGGCAGCAGTGTAGGATGGGGGCCGGCCAGAAGGAGAGTCCAGAACCACACCAGTGGTAGAAGCCAGAATACATTAATCAGTAGTCCCTACACTGCCTAAATCTTTTATCAGTCTCTTATTTCCCCATACCAAAAGCTTTCCAATCAACTTTCCATCTCCCTTTCTGCATTTTCTTAATTTTCTCCTGCTCGAACTTCTCTCTCAATCCATGCAACTGTCTTTGGCTAAAACTGCCATTTGTCGGAAAAGCCCAAAAACTCCCAAAGACACAATTGTTCACATGTCCACACACCATACTTATCTTTCATTATCTCCGCTGGTCCAGTGTAACTATGAGGGACAATCAATGGTTTACTACCACACTTACCCATGTTCAGAAAACCTGGTGAAAATTTTTAACGTGGTAAAACACAAGATCTATTTTGCTCTAATTAATGTGCCCTAACACATACCTGCGCCCTAAAGCATAGAATTGCCCTAACACTCATATCTCAATTAACGTGCCCTAACATCGTTAATAGACCTGTCGGCCCGTAAGTGAGATAATATAACTACAGATTTAAAATGCGCCCTAACACATATCCCAGTGGCCTATTCCCGGCTGTATTGTGCTCTTACCTCCAAATTTCAATTTCTCCCAGGTACTTGTACTGATCAAGCAAGAGTAACTTCTCCAGTCAGGCACTCCCACTCAAAGGATAGCCTTCTTTTGGGGGAGGTTTGAGCTACAGAGAACTCTTTTTGGCTGTGCACGGTTAACCTGTTTAGAAAAATACTTGAACAAGAGCAGGATTAGATCCCGGACAAGCCCCCAAAGTGTGATGGCAGTTTCAAAAGTCCATACAGTTTATGAAAATGATAGGTAAGACAGAGGAAAACTCTACTGCACAATTAACAGTTTATTTCTTGCAAGGAGAGAGTACACAAGTCACAAGGTAACAGTGAATAATCTCTAAATTAATACAGGACAATCATCAGTTCTTAGTCGTGCTCAAAATTTTGCATACCCTTGGAGAATTGGTAATACATGTAACATTGGTAAATGAAATCATGAAGCAGGCAAAACATGTCTTTTATTTCTTATGGGATTCAGATTCAACTGAAGGTCGTAACACAATGGCACAATCTTAAAACAAAACATGGAAACAAAGAAAAAAATTACCCCTGTTCAAAAGTCTGCATACCCTTTGTACTTAATACTGTGTATTGCCCCCTTTAGCATCAGTGACAACATGCAGTCTTTTGTAATAGCTGTCTATGAGGCCCCGAATTCTTGCAGGTGGTATAGCTGCCCATTCATCTTGGCAAAATACCTCCAGGTCATGCAAAGTCTTTGGTCGTCTTGCATGAACCGCACGTTTGAGATCTCCCCAGAGTGGCTCGATGATATTAAGGTCAGGAGACTTTCAGGAGACCTTAAAGTCCAAGAGCGTCCCATGCGCAGCTTTTGTGCAGAAGAATGCAAATTGTATGTTCAAATTGTATTTTCTGATAACATGCTGCATTCATCTTGCCATAAATTTTCACAAGATTCCCCGTGCCTTTAGAGCTCACACACCCCCAAAACATCAGTGAGCCACCACCATGCTTCACAGTGGGGATGGTATTCTGTTCACTATAGGCCTTGTTGACCCCTCTTCAAACATAGAGCTTATGGTTGTGACCATACAGCTCTATTTTGGTCTCGTCACTCCAAATTAGTGTGCCAGAAGCTGTGAGGCATGTCAAGGGGTAGTCGGGCATATATTGTAACCAGGCTTTTTTGCGGCATTGGCGCAGCAAAGGCTTCTTTCTGGCAACTCGACCATGCAGCTCATTTTTGTTCAAGTATCGTCGCATTGTGCTTCTTGAAACAACCACACCATCTTTTTCCAGAGTCTGTATTTCTCCTGAGGTTACCTGTGGGTTTTTCTTTGTATTCCGAACAATTCTTCTGGCAGTTTTGGCAGAAATCTTTTTTGGTCTAGTTGACCTTGGTTTGGTATCAAGAGATCCCTGAATTTTCCACTTCTTAATAAGTGATTGAACAGTACTGACTGGCATTTTCAAGGCTTTGGATATCTTTTTATATCCTTTTACATCTTTATAAAGTTCCACTACCTTGTTACGCAGGTCTTTTGACAGTTCTTTTCTGTTTCCCATGGCTCAGTATCTAGCCTGCTCAGTGCATCCACGTGAGAGCTAACAAACTCATTGACTATTTATACACAGACACTAATTGCAATTTAAACAGCCACAGGTGTGGGAAATTCACCTTAAATACCCATTTTCACCTGTGTGTGTCACCTTGTTTGTCTGTAACAAGGCCAAACATTCAAGGGTATGTAAACTTTTGATCAGGGCCATTTGGGTGATTTTTATTGTCATTATGATTTAAAAAGGAGCCAAACAACTATGTGATAATAAATGGCTTCATATGATCACTATCCTTGAATATAAGACAGTTCTTCTGCACAATCAGTCATATTTTCAAAATCAATGCCTAAATTTCACAATTTCTGCCAGGGTATGCAAACTTATGAGCACAACTGTATACAGAAATAAAAGGTGTGGTAAGATGCTGCATAGCTGGTCTATTTCAACAATACACGTTCCCTTTGTTCCATCAACACCTAGGTTTTACCCAAAGGGGCAGGCTGCCCCCCCTTACCCCAAGGACCTAAGGACACTGTAGGTAACCTTGTCAGAAGGGACACACACAACATCTGGACAAAGAACAGATACGCTGATGGTTTAAACAGATAAACAAATAGACAGACTGATGGAGGACCCAATGATCTACTGATACCATTCAATGATGACCATAAACAAATACCAGATCCCCCTCTCCCAAATTCCTTTTCATATCTAAACATGGGGACTCAGTACTTCAATCAGTAACTCCTTTATACATTTATAGAATTAAGAATACATCAGCTCAAGAAATTTCATGACACAGGACCTAACCCATTTGCTAGAGCGGTCCTCATTGGACTGCAGTGTTTTATGCTTGGAACACTGTGATTGGACACTGGAGAACAAACTGTTAATATGAAAATAGATAATAATGAGGAATTGGAGTAAGTGACTTGAGTTGTGTGTGTTTTGTCCAGCCTGCGCTACCTGGCTCAACTCACTTTAACACCTTGCATCTATGTATTTTATCAGCAAATAAAACACATTGCTACAGTGAAATCTGTATTTTTCTGGACGTTTTCAAATGGCTCTAAGACATAACTTATAAAGGCTTACGCCTAGTATTGAGCCACAGTATTGAATGGTGCTGGCAGCTTGGCACAAATAAGACACACTTCTCCGTTCCTCCACCGATCATGCGGTTGCTGCAATGAAAGGAATTGAAAACAGGCCACATGCTAACAACATAAATTCTCTGGTTAAATAGTACTCAAAGCAACCCAATTATGTATCCATAATGGACAAGGCAACACTGAAACTCATTCGTGTGCTAGTTGATTGACAGCTCACATCTGATAGATTGCTCTCAAGTGTCCAATCACAGTGTTCCAAGCATAAAACACTACAGTCCAATTTGGACAGCTCTGTCAAATGGGTTAGGTCCCGCCCCATTGCATTTGGACGATGTAGAACAGCACACCATCCAAATGAAATGTCTATTGCATTTGGACGAGGTACAACTTCACACCATCCAAATGAAATGTCTGTTGCATTTGGACAACGCACAGTTTACACCATCCAAATGAAATGTCTATTGCATTTGGACAACGCACAACTTCACACCATCCAAATGAAAAGTCTATTGCATTTGGATGATGCACAAGTGTACACAATGCAAATGCAGTGTGTATATATGTATTTATATTTTTAATAATATAATTATAATTTAATAATTTAATTTTGGTTTGCTTGTCCAAATGAAATATACGAGTGGGACATTCAGTAAGATTGAGGTGTTGCCATTCCATTATGTCCGTGCACACTGAAAACACTGTTACTGGAAACTTGACACTCTACACTCGTTGAACAACCTGTATTAACCCAGAGGAATCTGGCAAGTATTGGCGAGATTGCCCGGTTAACGGATATGGGTCTTGATGACATTTTAGGTACTGTATCTGTAAGCACCAAAAACTTAGATTAAAATATATTGTCTCGTCTCTACTTCCAGTTGAGAGTATCTGCTGGCGTCGCGTTGGATTGTCGCTTCTCACTGGAACTGTCTAACTCTGTTCAACTGTTTCTTGCTCTCTTCTCTAAAACGTTCAGTCATTTTACTGTTTTGTTTTGTATTACCTGCTGCTGGTGCGTCTGTCATCTGCTAATCGTCCATGTCTCGACTGCGTTGCAGTGATTTCCTTCAACTGGATAACTCACCTGACCGCGGGGCACTACTCATTCGGATCCTGTCTACCATCTTTGCCCTGTCCTGGAATATACTACTGTTGGATTTCCACGTCTCCTTCACTGGAATACCACTATTGGACTGCCTGTGTGAACTCTCCATCTCGTTTTAAAGTCTATTGTCATCTACTCCGCTACCGCACATGCCGAATGACTATCTAGCTCCACCACATCTCCACTGTTCAATTCCCTCTGGCGCTTGTGCTGGCAAGCAGGTCTCCACTCATTTGCCATCGCCTGGGCCTCAGCTGTTAATTACACTGAGTAAGTCTCCACTTTCTCTTTGGTTTTCTCTGTTGGTCAGGGTTTTTGTTCATAACGTGGGTTGACGGTGGCTGCTATTGCTAAATGATGGGTGGCTGTATTTTGGGCTGATTGAATGTCCGGTTGGCAGAGCAGGTTCCCCTTTGAATTTAACTCAACTACTATTGGTTTATTCTCGCTGCCATGTATCTGCCGGTTGACTCCCGTCTACTCCCTCTGGCAGTCCTCTTCCCAGCACTACTGTGGTTCCCACCAGCCGTTTTCTTTCAAACAAAGTATTACTCCCCCGACGATCTACAATCCATGAACAAAAACTATTGCATTTCTTCGGATGTAATTGTGCATGCCCGTTCGTCTGGCATCCTACGTAGACGTTCTTACTCACATCGAGGCTCACGCCGCAAACTGTGTTAACTCTAGTCCTTCAGGCAAAATTACCTCCCTCTGGTCTCACTCACGTCATCCGCCTTATAAATCATCACCATAATTGCCTACGTTCCCTTCAACCTCCCACAATCTACAACTCTGCTTCTACATTTTGCCTTATTAACCTTGCTCTCCTAAACACCCGCTCCATGACTAATAAAGCCCCCCTGCTCTATGAATTAATACTGGACAATAAGTTGGACATTCTTTTCCTAACTGAAACGTGGCAAACAACCAGAGATTTTTTCATATTAAATCAAGCCACTCCCAATGGTTTTAGCTATCTGTCCCACCCCCGCCTAACAGGTCGTGGTGGTGGCCTTGCTGTACTATACAAATCCCATTTTAAAATTACTGAGTTGTCACTTCCATCCTTCACCACATTTGAATATATTGCCTGTAAATCAACAAACCCCCTGACCATCATCCTTATTTATCGTCCTCCAAACGCTAATGACTCATTCCTCTCCGACTTAGCTGAACTACTCACCATTACTGCATCACTCTCCCCTCGCCTTCTTCTGCTTGGTGGCATGAATATTCACCTAGCTCCAAACTTACCTCTGATTTCATCGCTCTCCTGGATTGTTTCAACTGTATCCAACATGATAATTTCCCCACCCGTATCAAAGGTCACACGATCTTGTCTGCTCCGTCGGCCTTACCATTACCCGTATAACTCCATCTTCATTTCCATTGTCTGACCACAAGATAATTAATTTCTCATTTTCTTCCAACGTACCACACAAGCGCATAAACTCCTTCTATAACATCAAAGCTGTTGACCCTCTCCAATTATCAGACGTTGTCTGCTCTGCTCTTCCGATTGATTCCACCCTCAAATCACCTGAAGAACAAGCTAACCATCTCAACACTGCTATGTCTGTCTCCCTCAACCCTCTGGCACCACTAAAAACTCAACATGTTTCTTTCACCTCCTCATCCCCCCTGGTTTACATCTGAGCTCCGAACCATGAAGCAAGTTGGTCGTCGCCTTGAACGCCGAGTGAGAAAATCGGGGCTCACTGTTCACATTGAAGCCTACAAACACCACCTTTCAGCTTACAGAGATGCCCTCAGTGCTGCTAGGTCCTCCTACAGCTCAAACAAAATCAACAACTCCTGTATGAACTCCCGGACTCTCTTCTCTACTGTCAGCAAACTACTTCAGTCCTGCAATGAATCCCTCTCTAGCCCCTCCACTAAACTTGCCAACTGTTTTTTGTAGTTTTTTAAAGATAAAATAACAACAATAAACTCCTCACTATCTAATAAATCTACCACAGCCCCCCCTACTATTAACCTCCATATTTGTCCATCTGCTGCCCAGGAATCTCACCTCTCCTCATTCAGTCCGGTTGATTCCCTTTACATCACAAAACACATGATGACATCCAAAAATACTACCTGCTGTCTCGATCCTCTTCCCACAGTCCTGCTTAAAGACTACTTATCTGCTCTATGTCCACACATCACAAGCATAGTCAACCTCTCCCTCACCAACGGTACTGTCCCCTTTTGCTACAAAGCTGCTGCTGTCACCCCCATCCTAAAGAAACCTGGACTAGACAACACCATCCTTAACAATTTCCGCCCCATCTCCAACCTCCCCTTCCTGGCAAAAACTCTTGAAAGAATTGTTGCCTCACAGCTCCAAGCCTACCTCCTCAAAAATAATCTATATGAGCCTCTTCAGTCTGTTTTCCGGCCAATCCATAGCACAGAAACTGGACTCCTCAAAGTCGTCAATGACCTTCTCCTCTGCTGATGCCAGTTCCCTCAACATCCTGATTCTCCTCGACCTGAGTGCTGCCTTTGACACCGTTAACCACCAGATTCTGCTCTCCAGGCTTGAGGGGCTGGGTGTTGAGGGAACTGCACTCGCCTGGCTGAATTCATATCCCACTAACCGAACCCATTTCATCCAACTCAAAGGCCTAAACTCAGATTCAGCCACAGTCCACTCAACGTGTTCCCCAGGGCTCAGTACTTGGTCCCCTACTCTTCATCATCTACATCCTTCCCCTTGGTCAAATCCTCCGTCACTTCAACCTTAATTTCCACTGCTATGCTGATAATACACAAATATATCTAGCCACCAAATCTCTCACCAACCCACCTCTGAACCATATTGAATCCTGCCTGACTGCAATAAAAGCATGGATGAAGGACAACTTCCTCAAACTAAACAGCGACAAAACAGAACTCATACTCATTGGAACCAAATCCACCCTCAACACAACTGGCACTTTCAATCTCAGCATCGATGACACCGTTGTTTCTCCATCCCCCCACGCACATAACCTTGGCGTCATTCTGGACTCTACACTCTCCTTTGATCAGCACGTCAAACAGACTGTAAAATCTTCATTCTTCCATCTTCGCAACATCGCCAAACTCAGACCTGCCCTCTCCTGTCCTGCTGCTGAAACCCTAATACACGCATTCATAACCTCCCGTCTTGACTACTGCAATTCCCTACTTACCGGTATCAAATCTACATCCCTCCATAAGCTCCAAATGGTTCAAAACTCTGCGGTCAGACTACTCACTCACACCAAGTCCCGGCAGCATATCACCCCTATCCTCTATGAGTTACACTGGCTTCCTATCTCCCAACGCATCAACTACAAGATCCTCCTATTGACATATAAAGCACTAAACAATACCGCCCCTGCCTACCTCTCCGACATTCTTCTTCCATATCAACCAACACACACACTCCGTTCCAGTACTGCAGGCCACCTCATAATCCCCAAGTCCAAGCTCAAAGGCTTTGGTGACAGGGCATTCTCAAAGGTTGCTCCTAGGCTCTGTAACTCTCTCCCCAAAACCATCCGTGACTCTGAGACTATCCCCATCTTCCAGCAACGCATCAAGACTCATCTGTTCAAAATCGCCTACCCATAGCCACGCCAAATGCCAGACTCTTAATCTTTGTTGTTTTCTCAGAGTATTTCTTTTGTTTCTCTTTGTTTTCTGTTTCCATGTCACTATTGTACAGCGTCTTTGGGTCCCTGAAAAGCGCTATATAAAAATTATGTATTATTATTATAATTATTATTAAATACTGGTCAGTTTCATCCTACTCGATATTATGCCATGATATACACTGCGTGCACAATTATTAGGTAAATCGTATTCCTCAAGTTTTTATTTTATTGTTGAACAAACACAAAGCTCTCAGTCAATCCAAAATATAATTGAACCTCAAACCTGAATGTTTACCAAAGGAAAAGTGAGTTTTGATCTTTCTCAGGGGAGTACATAAGAGTGCAGAATTATTAGGCAACAATTAGTGTGCAGAATTATTAGGCAACTATTTAAATTTTTTTTTTTTTTTAGTTTATTCTCAATTTTTAAAGTGTCACAAATAAGTAACACAAAATGACAATTAAACTTTTTGTCCTTTCAAAAATATTCAGTGACCAATATAACCACCTTTCTTTTCAATAACTGCCATGAGCATTCCATCCATGGAGTCTGTCAGTTTCTTGATCTGTTCACGATCAACTTTCGCTGAAGCAGCAACCACAGCCTCCCAAATGCTGTTTAAAGAGGTGTGTTGTCTTCCCTGACTGTAAATCTCACGTTTGAGAAGTGCCCACAAATTCTCAATAGGATTTAAGTCAGGAGAGGAAGGGGGCCAGGTCATTATTCAGGCATCTTTGTGGCCCTTGCTGGCTAGCCAAGCAGTGGAGTACTTGGATGCATGCAATGGAGCATTGTCCTGCATGAAGATCATGGCCTTCTTGAATGCTGAGGACTCCTTCCTGTACCACTATTTGAAGAAAGTATCTTCCAGAAACTGGCAGTAGGTTTGAAAAGGTCCAACTACCTCATCCTTAATGATAGCAGCCCATACCAGTACCCCTCCTCCACCTTGCTGGCGCCTGACTGAAGTGGTACCGTGTGTCCATTAGTGATCCAGCCACAGGCCCATTCATCTGGTCCATCAAGAGTCACTCTCATTTCATTTGTCCATAAAACTTCTGAAAAATATTTATTCAGGTATTTCTTTTCCCAATCTACAGCTCCAGAAAAAATTAAGAGACCACTGCACCTTTTTCTTTCCTTTCCAAAACAGTCAAAAAGGAAGGTTTTAGGTGAGGAACAGACGGGTTAAAATTAAGAGACCACTGCAGATTAAATGCTTCTGTTCCTCACTCAAAACTTTCCTTTTCAACATTTTTGGAAAGCAAAGAAAAAGTTGCAGTGGTCTCAATTTTTTCCGGAGCTGTATACAGTACATTTAAAAGCTTATTCAGTGGTGGTCGTGTTTCAGCCTTCTTGACCTTGGCCATGTCTCTGAGCACTTGACATCTTTTACTTCTGGACACTCCAGGTAGGTTGCTGTTCTGGAATATGATGGCACTGGAGGATAAAGGGTTCCTGGTAGCTTCAAGTTTAATTCTTCTCAAGTCTTTTGCAGTTAATTTGCGTCTTTTCTTCTCCATGCATTTTTTGCACCCCAGTTGACTATTCCCAACAAAACTTTTGATTGTCCAGTGGTCACGCCTCAATAGTTTAGCTATTTTAAGAGTGTTGCATCCATCTGAAAAGCTTTTTACAATTTTTAACTTTTCAGTGTCAGTTAAATCTCTTTTTTGGCCCATTTTACCTGAGGTCATGAAGCTGCCTAATAATTATGCACACCTTGATATAAGGTGTTATTCACTGTTGCCATACCCTTCATCATTACACAAATACATATCACCTGAAAATGATTCAATCCAATGAGCATTCAAATTTATATGGTTTGGAGTTGGAAAATGTGCATAGAAATAATGATACGATCAGAATACTCACTTGCCTAATAATTGTGCCCGCAGTGTATTTTATTGATAGTAAATTCGAAGTAAAAAGTGCAAGGCAGTTTTAGAAAATCACAAAGCGCATCTTGCTCTTTTTGTAAATAAATTAATGTTATATATTGGGCTGGTTTGGGGATTTGAAAGAAAACATTTGCAGTATTAAGCCCATTCAAATGTATATTTTATAGGAGACTACACAATTAGAGAAGGACATTGAGACAACATTGACCAACAGTAGCAACCTGGCATAGATGTTAATGATCTTTCAGTGGCACACCGCACTTATTTTGGCAATCCTACATGCTTGCTTTGCCTGCATAAATGGTGAATAAAACACAACAAACCTGTAGGCCAACTCACAGAGATTAGAAAGGAAAAAGCGATTTCAGTATCTCATCAGGGCCCCTCTGGATAAGGCATGTCAGATTGCTAATGTCAGTGTAGTCTGCCTGATACATTCAGGCCTATTCAGTTTTTCAATGGGTGTTGGGTGTAACGTGTTTATATGAATGTTAAAACCAATTATGGAAAACGTGACTTGAATTGTGTCTGTTTTGTCCAGCCTGCGCAACCTGGCCCAACTCCCTCTGTTTAACACCTTGCGTCTGTATTTTATCAGCAACAAAAAAACCATTGCTACGGCGAAATCTGTATTTTTCATAACTTGTAAAGGCTTACGCCTACTATTGAGCTATAGAAAGGTGCTAGCAGCCCGGCACAAACAAGACACACCCACTTCTCTGGTCCTCCACCTGATCATGTGTTTGCAGCAATGAAAATAGCCTAACTGAAAACAGACCACATGCTAACATTATATATTCTCTGGTTAAATCGTTTTCAAAGTGGACCGATTTTGTGTCAGTGGACAAGGTATGACTGACAGATCTCATCTGATAGTTTGCTCTCAAGTGTCCAATCACAGTGTTCCAAGCATAAAACACTCAGTCCAATGTGGGCAGCTCAATCAAATGGGTGAGGTCCCGGGAGGAAAATGCAAGAGAGAGCTTTCCCAAACTCCACTCTGGTTTATACTCCCTAACTTAAGGTGTGGGGGTTGGTTTACTGACCTAAGGATAACAAAACTAGTCCTGAAGAATAGACCCCTTATTAATCGGGACACATTGCGATCTGTTCTGGGGCCATCTCATATGACAGAGTGGTGTTATCTCAAGAAGCAAGCAAGCTAGGCAATAACAAGCAAACCTTTTGTCCCTGCATTCACCCCTTACAGAAACATCTGTCAACTGTTAATATTTCAGTGATTGCCAACTAGGATAGAAATTAAGTACAAAGGTATACATGTCTATAATAAATAATGAAGAATCATTGAATACATAAATAAACACAGCATTTACATTTTTCCGTTCTTTCAGTCCCCCTTCACATTAGCATTCACATTAAAGTAAGATTAATCAGAAGAAAGACTGTTACACGGAGACAGAAACAAAAGCAATGATGTAATATCTGCTCCGCATGGCACTGCGGCTCCCCTTCCTCTCCGGCGCTCCACCTCGCCGGTGTTTTAACCACCGGCAGGAGAATGATGGCAGCAGCGCATCCCGAGGATGCACTTGTTTCCAATCACTATTTAGTTGGGTTTATATTCTTTTGTTCACCCACCGCACTTCACAATTATTGTTTGTCTGTGATCGTCCTGGTGCGCTTGTCAAAACTTACTTAAAGAAAAGAATATATAAAGAAAACATTTGAATCATTTGTTTTGGTTTTTCCTTTTTGCCTCTCTTTTACGCACTCGTTATACTCGCACCATCACAGAATAATCCGTCCACCCCGAGGCACTTTTTCTTTGCGTTGTTTATTGGCTTAATCCGTTTCTTTTTTCCTCCACACCATGGGCATGATGGAGAGTCTGGGCTCCGTGGGTGGGCTACGGGGGATAGACTCCACACCACGGAGGGACAGATTGCCGGATTGGTAACAGCTCTCGATGATATGATGTCTCACCTGGCAGCACGGTCGGGAGGTGAGAGCCCTGTTGAACCGTCCAGGGTGGCCGCGCCTCCCCTGATCAACCGTGGGGAGTCTAGTTGCGCTCAGATAAGAGAACTCCGGAGAGCTCTGCCTGAGCAATATAACGGCAATCCGGAGGGTTGTCGTGGTTTCCTTCTCCAGTGTGATTTGTATTTCTGTGACAAACCACTCCCCGAGTACAAGAAGGTGACCACGATAATCACTCTCTTAATTGGGTGCGCCCTCGAATGGGCAACGGCACTATGGGGACTTGAAGTAATTTCCCAATTTCATTGCACAGTTTCGTGTTGTATTTGACCATCCCGCAGAAGGTCGGGGTGGGGGCGAGCGGCTTATGCGCTTGAGGCAGGGGAATAGCACAGCCTCGGAGTATGCTTTGTCATTCCGGACGGTGGCGGCGCCCAGCAGATGGAATGAGCCGGCTCTGAGGACTACTTTCCACAGGGGCTTGCGGACTGCGGTCCAGATGGAGATGGCTTGTGTAAGCGGTTCCGTGTCACTGGACGCCTTCATTGCCTGGGCGATTGCCATTGATGGGCAGCTCAATGGCAATCGCCCAGGCAATGAAGGAGTGGCGCGCCGTCCCCATCTCTCACCCTCTCGGATGGAGCCGGAGCCTAGGTCAATGGAGTTGGGAATCAGCAGGCTCTCTGCGGATGAAAGAGATCACTGGGGTCGTCAGGGGCTGTGCCTGTTCTGCGGGGAGAAGGGGCATTTCTGTAAGGGGTGTTCCTTGGCCTGGACACAGAGCAGGAAGGAAGGAGTACCCAGGCAGTGCAATCGGGCACAGTAGGTGCCTTACGTTTATGCAACGTTGCCAGCCCTTTCTGTTGTCCGGTTGTACTGTCTGGTGGTTTACCCTCTCACCCTACTATAGCATTGATTGACTCTGGGGCTGCGGAGAGCTTCATCGTTCAGTCCCTGGTCACAGCTCTCTGGCTGCCGTTGCATCATTTGAGGTCCTTGAAGCCCATTCAGGCTTTGGATGGTCGTTCGGTGGGGTCCGGCTCGATAACTCACGTGACTTACCCTCTCACACTCACCATCAATGGCTGCCATCGAGAGAGACTGGAACTGCTGGTCATGACGTCGTCCATACACCCCGTCATCCTGGGGCTTCCATGGCTCCAGAAGCACGACCCCAACTTCGCCTGGAGCAAGTGGAGATCCTGGGATGGTCGACGGGGTGCTGAAAGACCTGCCTGACGGTGATGTGTGGAGCCACGTCCGTGGAGAGCCCCACAAGCGCCCTCCCAGCAAACATGCAGAGTACACAGATCTAAGTGGGGTGTTCTCCACCGAGAAGGCCAGGTGTCTCCCTCCTCACCGCTCCTGGGACTGCGCCATTGACCGTGCCCCCCGGAAACAAGATCTACCCGCTCTCTGTAGAAGGACGGGGGGCTAAGGCCATGTATAGACTATAGGAGACTCAACACCATCACCACAAAATACCGGTACCCGATGCCCCTCGTCCCATTGGCCATAGATCAGCTGAGGGGGGCACGCCTCTTCACGAAGTTGGACCTTCGGAGCGCATACAACCGTGTGCGTATCCTGGAGGGAGACGAGTGGAAGACAGCGTTCAGCATGGCGCTCTCCGTGTTTCTTCCCAGTCCGCTGTTAGTGGAGGGGTGTTTAATAATCATTAATCTCCCCGTGGACTGTTGTTGGGTGACCGGTTTTAAATATTTATAATTTAGTTCTATGAATACGTGGTGATGCCGTACGGGCTAGCTAATGCGTCGGCGGTGTTCCAGGCATTCCTAAACGAGGTGTTCCAGGATATGTTGGGGAGGTACGTAGTAGTATTCATTGATGATATTCTGATCTACTCCCCAACATACCCGGAAAAGGTGGCCCACGTCCGTGCTCTTCTCAAGCGCTTACAACAGCACCACCTGTTTGCAAAGGGAAAAATTTGCATTCCACACCTCCACCGTCTCCTTCCTAGGATACCACATCGTTCCGGAGGGCATAAAGATGGAGGAGATGAAGGTGGACGCAGTGAGGTCATGGCCAGTCCCGAAAACCATCAAGGAGCTACAGAGCTTCATCGGATTTGCCAACTTTTACTGCCGATTCATCAAAGGCTTCAGCACCATCACAGCGCCACTCACGTCGTTGTTGAAAGGCCAACCTCAGCGCCTCCGCTGGACCCCGGACACAGAGAAGGCCTTCCTTGACCTGAGGGGCACGTTCGTCACAGTCCCTCTCTTGAAACACCTAGACCCCCTCAAGCCCTTCACGGTCGAGGTAGACGCGTCCGAGGCCGGGGTGGGGCGGCCCTCTCCCAGCAGCACGGGACACCACCTCGGCTCCACCCCTGTGCCTACTATTCAAAGAAACTGTCTGCTGTGGAGAGGAAATATGGCGTGGATGACCGGGAGCTACTGGCGGTAAATTTGGCATAAGAGGAGTGGAAACACTGGCTCAAGGGCACCTGGGTGCCGTTCACTGTCCTGACCGACCACCGGAACCTCGAATATGTCAGAGCAGCGCGGCGTCTCAACTCCCGCCAGGCTCGATGGACGATTTTTTTCAAGCGCCTCCAGTTCACCCTGACGTGAACTGGAGGGCGGACGTGCTCTCCTGCCTGCACAACCGGGGGGCGGAGCTTTCAAACCTGGCTATGCAGCCCCATATTCAACAAACTGTGATGCACTGTGTGTTCTGACACCTTTCCATCAGTACAAGCTTTCAGTATTCACTTTTTCAGCAATTCGAGCTACAGAAGCTCGTCTGTTGGATCTGACCACATGGGCCAGCCTTTGCTCCCCACGTGCATCAATGAGCCTTGGCCCCCCATGACCCTGTCGCCAGTTCACCACTTTTCCTTCCTTGGACAACTTTTGACAGGTACTGACCACTGCAGACCGAGAACACCCCACAAGGGCTGCAGTTTTGGAGATGCTCTGACCTAGTTGTCTAGCAATCACAATTTGGCCCATTTTTCCTGCTTCAAACACATCAACTTTGAGGACAGAATGTTTCACTTGCTGCCTAATATATCCCACCCACTGGCAGGTGCCATGATAATGAGATTATCAGTGTTATTCACTTCACAGTGGTCATAATGTTATGGCTGATTGGTGTATATTTCCTTCTTTCTAGATGAGACCAAACTGAATTAATTTCCTGATCACATTCTCAATATTCACAAATTGTAATAAGATGTCTTCAAACGTCTCCAAATGTTTGTGAAGGAGTGATCAGGTCCTTCTCGAATGTGAGTATCATGTTGATATGATACAATATTTCGTGTAGGCTATTTCTGTGAAACGTTTTCACTTGATATGGTTCAAAAAAAATTTCATTACAGAGTTAGGGCTACGTCTTCCAATGTCTATTAACGGTTATATGAGTTTTACTATAATCTAGCGTTTCAACTATGCCCATTGTAAATTTCCATAATTTAGCTTAGTTTAAACACTATTACTTATTCACGCCTAGTCAGAGCAATAAGCTACATGTATCAATTCTAAACAATCCCTTTGACACTTTAGCTGTTCTATTGTCTGTCCATGTCAAACTCATAAATAAAATTGATCAATCAACATGAAATATCATTTTTTATATACCTTTTCTTGATTAACCAACATTGGACCAAATCACCAAAAAACCCATGGAAACAATTACTACTTGAGTAACTCTCAACAATCAACCTTCTCTACCTTCTGTCATCCTGGCTCCCTCCTTCCACATACCACCAGACTACTGTAAATACAACTTAGTGAAATACAAGTTCATTTCTTCGTATACATCTGGCCAATACCAAGTCTGAGATAGAACATATTGCATATTAGATTGAACAAAATATCCGGTCATGTGACAAAATGTCCAGTCATGTGATATACAATTGTTAACTAAGTGTGATGCATGGAAAGACTCATAACCAAATAATTTATAGGCCAACCCTAGGCTATCATCCCACTGAGCTGCACCCATGCGTTTTCACATCTCCCTATTCTCCTTCGTGTGACCTATAATTATTTAACATTTATCCATTAACCATAAAACTGTGTCTCTTTGGCTAAAGGGGCCTGCAACCAGTTGTCAAATATCCCAGATTTCCCAGACTGTGCCATAATGATATACCGCATACACATAAGACATAGAGCTCAGCTACCGGACACTGCCAGCCGAAAGAGAACCCACAGAAATAGTATCACCACTCACCCCCCCCTTACGATCGCCCAACCAAACAGCGGTCGTCCACAGTAATCGTGCGGGCGTCCACATCAGACATGAGGCTGCAAGGATATGCCCATCTGGCATATCTTTAGTGAGGAACAGTCTTAATATCCGTGTAAGGCGAGGAGAGGTAGACACCCATGTGGGGGATGGAGGTGGATATTGTTACCCTGTGATAGGTTCGACTTCTTACAACCTGTTCATAGAGTCCATGGTCCAAAGGCAGGGTGGTGGGTCCATGATACAGGAAGGGACACAGGAAGAATAGTCAAAATTCCATTGTGCTGTCTGCTTGGATCCATGCAAGCTGACTTGGGTCCAGGTATGAAAGTCTTTTCAAGATGCTTGAGGGCTGGGAACAAGGCTAAGGTGGTTTTCAGGAGAGTAAATGATTCGTCCATCTCTAGAGACCAATCAACTGGATTGATTGGTCAACCCCCCCTTTAGTGCTTCATTCAGTGGTATTGGCAAAATCAGAAAACCCAGTGAAATAACAAAGGTTGTAATTCTACAAATTCATAACAGAGCGTCACCTCATAACAATGATGGGAGTGGTAGGCTACAGAAATGTATAACACACAGGCCAGTCTAGGTTAGGAACATAAAATGCCAAGACCAGGAACAGCGAGGGTTAACGGGGCCAACCAGATATGTTGGAAAGGGTGGCAGGTTGGAAGCATGCGGCAGATAATGGCCGTTAATAGAAATCACTGCGCTTGTATCTACCTGAGGCCAAACACCCCTATTTCAAATGCTCTTAACAGCTCAAAGCCTTTGTTAGTTCAGCCAATGGTTTCTGGAGCTGAGCGAGATCAAATTGGTAGTGCTGTTTTCCTCTATACCATAGCTTTTTTTGGGGACATTTATTCGCCCAGTGGCCATTTGTTGGCAGATATGGCATGGTGAAATAGAGGGGGACAATATGGTGTGTTATTCTGAGCTGTATCTACACGATTGTCCTGAGTTAAGAAATCTGACCGGGAAATAGGCAGATGCAGAATGTTCATATGCATGGTACCCCGGAGCGTGATAGACACGGGCGGTTCCTTAACAAAAGCTGAAGGCAACTCAGTCAGCAACATATTCTGTTCCACACTCCTGATTTTATCCGGCCTAGACTTTAAGTCCTCATAATCAAAAACATAACTATACAAATCATTGCTATCGTTCCACAAGCAATCAGTATCTGAACTCATATCCATTCTTTTTCTATACTTTTCAGATAAACTCGTAAATACAACCTGTGCTACATTGTTACTACAGCATTCATTAGGTGAACTTACCAGATCGCTATGGTCTCCACACGACGCCATGGTTAAAGCGCAAGGACACAAAAAAGTTAGAACACTGTGTAAATACAATTGTAAAACTCTCATGTAAGAACACAAACAATACAAGTTTAGGGTCAATATTATGGCACAGAGTCTGTCTCAGTAAAACATACCCTCAGTCTTCTCTGGGATTAACTGTGAAGACTGAGGGAATGTCCCCCCGAAACCAAGTCACGGTTATAATGCCTTTCCGCAAAAGACGGCTAACCGAAAAAGGACTTATAAGGATATTATAAGTCTTATAAGGATATTTAAGCAGTAAATTTTAACGCCCTCCTGCAAAAGACAGCTTGGCCGTATTTTAAGCTCAGATTTTAACACCCCACTGCAAAAGAGTGCAGGGCCTTAATGTAAATTCTGGTTTGAATGCCCCACTGCAAAAGCCTGCAGGGCCTTCCCACAAACAGGGTTCCGATTACAACGCCATACCACAAAAGACGGCAGGGACTTTATTAGAGGGTATACACTTAAGGAGAACTGACAACTACCTTGTCCTTGAGTTCAGTAAATTTCTTTCAGTAATATCTCGGTAGGACCTCCAACTGAAGTAACTGGATTCTGACCCGTTTTAGATCAATTCCAAATAGTCAATGAATTAATGTAACAAATTAATTTAATATATAAAGAGAGTATTACAATGACAGTACATGAATCAAAGATAAAAGTTCTCTAGGGATTCAAGATGTTTGCAAGAGCAAAGATGCAGCCAGAAGGGAGGAAAATGCAAGAGAGCTTTCCCAAACTCCACTCTGGTTTATACTCCCTAACTAAAGGTGTGGGGGTTGGTTTACTGACCTAAGGATAACAAAACTAGTCCTGAAGAATAGACCCCTTATCAATTAGGAACACAGTCTGATCTGTTCTGGGGCCATCTCATATGACAGAGTGGTGTTATCTCGAGAAGCAAGCAAGCTAGGCAATAACAAGCAAACCTTTTGTCTCTGCATTCACGCCTTACAGAAACGTGTTAACCGTTAAAATTTCAATGATTGCCTACCAGGATAGAAATGAAGGACATAGGTATACATCTATAATAAATAATGAAGAATCATTGAATATGCAAATAAAAATAGAATTTCAATTTTTCGGTTCCATCAGTATTTCATTATTTATATATTTATTTATTCCATATTATGGCACATTTAGTCCTCCATACTAGTGTGGTTATGGGTAAAGTTAGAAAACCCAAATATTGTGCATTTCTCGTGATTCGATCTCGCAAGTACTGGTGCAACTGTCAGTACATACATACAGAAAACAAAATTGTAGAAAAAAGGTTATTTTACTAAATAAAATTCTTAAAGAAAATAGTTTGGCATAATTTTATGCTAAATTGCTTGTAGATGATTAAATGTTGTGAAACAGTGTTATGTTAGCTGTATTCCACTATTTGGATTTTTTCGAATTACTTTTGTCCGGAAAATGGATTTCTCCAAATGTTAAATAGCGCAACCTTTGTTGGGTTGGTCTATTTACACAAAAATCATTTTTATGTAATATCACTTTAAGAAAACCATGAGCTGTATGACATAGCAAAAGAGAACCCCTAATGACCTCTATGCTGCATTAACATGGTTAGCAATTCTCTCACAAATATTTGATAATTTAACAGTTGCATGTGTTAAAAACAAATGGCATGCACCTATTTTCGTTAAAGAACCGTTTCTGCGGAGGCTGTCACAGTTCTCTTGAACTGCCAGTAGGCTATAGCAGAGAAATCTGCTCAAATCCTCTGCATTGTCTTTTAGTGAGTTTCATTTTAATGAATGGATATGACTTTACCACTCTGTTTTGTTAATTTTGGGCCCACCTTTTATTCCTTGAATGCAATAGGGTACTTTTCCCAGCATAAAGCAAATAACTGATTTGCCAAAAAAGCAAAGGTGGGATGATTTCAGCTGACTCACGTTGTCTCTAGCAGAACGGTAAGTGATTTCACCGCTTATGTGAGAATGAGGGGTAAGCCGAGGTTGGATAGTTCTAAATTGTCATTTCTATTGGATAGATGAATCAGTGCACGCATGTGCAGGCGAACATAACGAGCATACTTTGCGTGCCTGAGCAATGCTGGGAACGCAGTAATAAATAGGTAAACAATAATTAATTAAATGGAAAAAGTATCGCAGGCCAAGTGAGTCACAATCATTAGCGTAAGACGCCGTAATGAACAAGACCACATTTTGGCAGACGACACGTCACATGGCGTTATGGAAATACAGTTCTGGAAAAAATTAAGAGACCACTGCACCTTTTTCTTTCCTTTCCAAAAAAGTTCATTTACGAAGTATAGCTGAGTCATTTAATAAGTTTTAACATGCTGCATGGAGAGAGTCCACATACATCTCTCTCCCGAATTACCTGATCCCTCCTGCTTATATAGAATCTATCATTGTAATCTTAACCTATGGAAGTTAAGACAATTACTCTACCATTGTATTACTTCCTGAGACCCAAATAAGGGCTTTAGACAACAAGGCACCGAATCTTGCCAGACAGGGCAAGTGGTACACCACAGGAGGTACAGGAGATAACACAAGGACAGGATGAATATCTTTTGGGTATAAAGTGGGGAGCAGGTACAGGAAGGGAGTCACAGAGTTACATGACAATGGGGACAGTAGAAACAATGGACCTCTAACACCTTGGCCCGATTGTCGCATTATTCAAGAGAGGCTTCTATGCTAGAAATATAACATATGGAAAGGATTCTAATTGAAAGGCTAGATAAGTACAATTTCTCCCTTTTTGTTGGTAACAACAAACACAAAATGTACTTATCTTTGGTCAAAATAATGACCATTATGCAGTTCTGTCAGATATATGTCTGCACATTGCATACAACTTGGAACATCTTTATGAGGTGTACCCAATAAAGGATGAGGAGAATCAGTGAATCCAAATGAACATTCAAAATGATTATGGGTCATATCAGTACAAAAAGTTATAACACATTAACACACAAAATAATTACAAAAAATTCTAGTCACGTGCTTCTTAACAAATGATAATAAATACACAAATATATTCATATGTTGTCATCTCAAAGTCTGTGGACTGGAAGAGAGAACATCATGTTGGTTTCTTCTAGGACAGTGAACAAGTTCAAAAAGGCACAAAGTTTTGTTCATAAGCAGTGCCTTGCTTATATTTGGCAAGTGCCTTGCTCTATTGTTGATAACAAAGTTACAAGGCAGTGTCAGGACCCGAGATCGTCACCTGGGGTATTTAGTTTGTGTTTGAAATGAACATTTGCACCTTGCTCATAAACAGGTGGATGTGCGAAAGGAAAAACTGTCTCATGTCCTTTGAGATCAGTTTGTATAGTTGGTTTGGGCATGACATAATTGGTGAAAGAATTCATCTTCTCTAGTTCATTTGAGCATCAGGAGCAGGGGCAAGTGGTCATCCACAAGGATCTGCCATACAGATTGCATCTGGGTCACTTGTCCACGTCTCGTTGGTAGAATCTGCTGGAATCTCTCGAACTGCCGAAACGTCTGGAAGATGGTCCTCTCTCGATGGACTTATGGTCACTGACTCTCGATGGGCTGGATTATCTGGAACCACTGAAACAGTTCACTCCACCTGGGAAGAAAGATGCCTTTTGTTTAAATAGTTTAACCCTGACAGAGTCCACTGGGACTATGTCTTGTCCTGAGGCCTGGGGAGGCCTTTCCCAGGCAGCTTGTACATGGGTGTGTAAAACTATAGCCACTCTCAATCCAGGTAGTACTCCATCAACTCCGTGTTTCCAATAGTGACTCCACCTCAGAAAGGGTAAGAAGTTGTGTTAGAGGCAAAACGCATGACAATATCTCATGCGGAGATACACCGGTAACCCTTGCTGCTGTTGTCTGTATGGAGAACAACACAATTGCCAATGTGTCTGGCCATGTTACCAATTTTAATTTTCAGTAACGAATTGTTTTGTTCTATGATCGTGCTTACTTGTGGTTGGTAGTGATAATGCAGTGCAACCCCTAAAGCCTTTCCTAGGCACTGCACAATATCAGCTACAAAATGGGTACCGCTTCGTAGTTTATCTTAGCAGGAATACCAAACCTTTGAATCACTTGTGTTTGCAATGCCTTACCATCCACATCACATTTCCCAGTTGGAATACAACTACCAGTATGTATCTATACCCACCAATTCAATTTGAATATTTACAAATGCCCCCATGGGCTGGCAAGTGGCCTATCTCCACAGGCACACTTCTCCCTATCTTATGCAACTGAAATATTGCACACCTTCTGTAAAATCTGACTCATAAATTCTAAATCCTGGACATACCAGTCTTTCTAAATCTGCCAATCTATCCAACTCTGTTTCACCATACCCCCTTTTGCAATATGGGCCATCCTATGGCACAAAATTGCAAACAAAAGAAATAGAGAATGGGGTAAACCAATTTCACCAGATGGATGAACCACGTACCCTGGGGATTTGGGTGATAACATGCACGAGACCACTGATCATGCTCGGAGTTCACAGCGCTCTAGCAGCACTATTAGCAAACACAATTCCTAAGGAAGCAGAATCAGAATCACACTTCCTAAAAAACAATATATACAGGAATCAAAATAGCCGCCAATAAATTTGAGAGTAACAGAGCATTTTACTTTTGTCACCTGAAGGAGTCAAAAACAATACCAGAGAGTACCAAAGTCGTGCAACACAGCCTATCTGAAATCAGTGTAAATGTCAACACTTTTATTCACTACCAAGAAACAGGCTCTGGTGAGGGCGAACAGCTCAGCTTGTTGAGCTGAACTATGTGGGGACAATTTATCAGATTCCACAATCTCAAAATCATTGCAAATAGCATAGCCTTAATTCAATGAACCATCAAGATTATGTTTACTACTGCCATCTACATAGTAAGTAAACTCAGGGTTATGTAAGGGTGTCTGCTGTAAACTGAGCCTAGAATTGAACACCAACCAGTGGTGTTGGCAAAAGAATAGACGGATTGAAGACCACAATGCTTGATTGTTATATTTGGAGTTGCGAACAGTGCAGTGTTATACATTGTGAGACGAGAGGCAGATACATGCTGTGTGAGTGAGGTAGATAGAGTGGTGTCCACAGAATGTGGGACTAACAGTGTAAGTGGACAACCCAGCACTATCGATGAAGAGCCATCCAATACTCCAGCGGCCGCTACAACTGCTCATAGATAAGGAGGTAGTCCACGAGTCACAGCATCCAGCTGTGAGGAGTACAGTAATAATCCAATGGCCTTTGTTTTCTTCCATGATCCTGTAGTAATACTCCCTGTGCAAACCCCCCTTTCTCAGCCATTGCTAAAATTAAAGGGAGGTTATAGTCAGGTAATCCCAATGCTGGAGCAGACATCAGTGCTGCTTTCAGTCCATTGAAATAGTCAATTTTCTCCTCATTCCACAGTGTTGTTTGGGGCATCCTGAGTATATGAGTCAATGAGAGGGCCTGCCATGAGAGCAAAATCTGATATCCAGGGCCAGCAGTAGCCCATCATCCCAGTGAATGACCGCATCTGTGCTTTGGTGTCTGGGTGGGGCAGGTCCATAATGGCTGCTACTCTGCTTGGACAGATAAGGCGGCTAGAGCCCTGTAACACATGTCCCAGATATTTCACAGTAGGAGAACACCATTGCAACTTTGATTTGGATACCTTGTGGCCCTTCACAGCCAGTGCTTGGAGCAGCACCATGGAGTCAGCAGTACAGGCCTCTCTGGAGGGAGAGGCAATCAGCAGGTCATCAGCATACTGAGAGAGTACTGCCTTGAGAGACAGTAACATCAGCCAAGTCCTTCTTTAAACATTGTCCATACAAAGAAAGACTGTCACAAAATCCCTGTGGCAGTCTTGTGAAAGTGTACTGCTGACCCTCAAATGTAAATGCAAAAAGGTATTGCGAGTCTGGATGTATAGACACAGAGAAAGATGCAGAAGAAATGTCAACCACTCTGTAGAACGTTGTGTTAGCCGGGATTGACGACAGGGTAGTAGCTGGGTTGGGCACCACTGGGAATTTAGCAATCACACACTCATTTATTGCCTGTAAGTCTAACACAAAATGGTATTTGTCTGTTCCTAGCTGTTTTTTGACAGGAAGAATGTGTGTTACAAACACTGGTAACCTCAATTACAATTTCCTGTTGTAATAATGATTTCAACACAGGTGTGATACCTTTTATATCCTCTTTAGACAAAGGATATTGACAACGCCTAGGCAATGATTTATAAAAAAAAAATGATAGAACTCTTAATTGGCTCAGCAGACAGTACCTTACCCACGTCATTTGCATGTGTTGCCCATTTAGTTATCAGGCAGATTTGCTAGAATGGGAGCAGGGAGATGAGATCAATGGAGGGGTGGGTAGAGCTCAAACTCTCTGGTAGTGAGACAGCGTGACAGTGAAACCAAATACCCCTGTCCTCACACCGGTAGACTGACCACCCCCCTTCAGAGGAGATAAGGGTTTTAACACCCCTCTCCAGGACATCAGTCGTTCCCCATCTCCTCAGGTTGATGGTCCAGAAGAACAGCTAAAATCACGTGGGATTGTGGAATCTGAAAGACAGTTTCTTGAACAGAATTGAGTTTCACATATGTACATTGGCTAGACAGTGCTACCCCCGCCTTGCCAATGTACATATAGTTACATTCAATAGGAGAGGTTTAACACATGAATGTGTCTACCACATTGAGGTCTCCTCCAGGAATAGCCTTGAGGAAGGATGATGCCAAACAATGGTGGCCTGCCACCCATCTATAGGAGTAGGGAAAATACAAATCTCCAAGAAAATTAGAATATAAGGTTGGGGCATAAGTTGAAAACTCAGGGTCAGATATTCTCCACCAGTACACTGTAGCCACACTTTGAACATTCTGGAGATAATGAGCTAAGACCGAAATATACAGTTGCTGGTCATATAATTAGAATATCATCAAAAAGTTGATTTATTTCAGTAATTACATTCAAAAAGTGAAACTTGGATATCATATTAATTCATTACACACAGACTGATATATTTCAAATGTTTATTTTATTTAATTGTGATGATTAAAACTGATAACTAATGAAAATCCCAAATTCAGTATCTCCGAAAATTAGAATATTACTTAAGACCAATACAAAAAAAGGATTTTTAGAAATGTTGGCCAACTGAAAAGTATGAACATGAAAAGTATGAGCATGTACAGCACTCAATACTTAGTTGGGGCTCCTTTTGACTGAATTACTGCAGCAATGCGGCGTGGCATGGAGTCGATC